>JAWCTZ010000976.1:0-26989 GCA_036850595.1 Rhyacichthys aspro | reverse complement strand
TTATTCAAACACCAGTATACATGATACAGTTTATATTATATGTTTTAAAACTAAATCAATAGGATAGGAATCAATAGGATATTTTGGCTCTTTGGGAGCTTAACTCTCTCTAAGTAGCAACTTGCCATTAAAGACAAAATTGGACTATTTCATGAAAATGCAATCATTGATTGGTATGACTATGTATTTTAACATTTTTGCCCCTCTTTAATTTCTGATGCCTAATATTTAGAGAAGAGGGTGTCACTTTTATTTACCATAAAATAGCGCTGCACATTCTTCCCAATGGACACAGATTTATTTCTTCAATAGACAAATATCAAAAATGTCTTATATATTTACTCATGTACCCCTTTATTTCAGTCAAACAATATCTACACATTTATTGTTACCTTGTTTATGTCCTGTATCCTCTCTTCAGTCTGTCCACACTCTCATTGGGGACTTCAAAGATGCTCATTCGTCCAAATACAAGGCAGCCCACGTCTTCTTTACCGACTGTAAGTCTTCAAACTGGACTTGTATGTTTAACTAAGGTACCATCATGAGCAGAGCAATAATAAGTTATTTTCACTTCAGCCTGCCCTGATCCTCTGTTCAACGAGCTGGTGAAGAGCCGCACCTCCAAAGTCATCAAGACTCTGACTGAGATCAACATCGCCTTCTTGCCCTATGAGTCTCAGGTAAAAAGGCTTAACGCATCAACAAATAACACATGCAAGTAGATGACACTATGGCCTCATTCAGAGCTGTTATCCATATCATTCTGTTTCTGTGGCTCTAAGAAGCCTGTACCATTAACTCCCACTTCAGTCCCCTTTTTAATTAAAATATAAATTACACAGCTGACAAATGTATTTTTATATGTTATATGGATACTATTGAATGTTATTTATGAATATTTTGTATTTTGTTGTGTTGCTATCTAATCTTAATCCTCCATAGCTATCAAGTGACTATAATTAGATATCAAATATAATCAAATACTTGCATTTGAATTCACATTCAGCGGCAACTATCCTTTTTATGGATCCTAACAATGACTAGTTTAGTGTTGTAATTACATTTTTATTTTTTTATTAATTTATCTTTAAAAATATACTCTCTCTTAGGAGCAAAGTTGTACAAGACAATTACCCAACCAGTCGCAGTAGCTCCATGCTACAGCTTTTTGATTTGACCACAGGATCATCAGCTGATTTAAAAGTTTTATTTGTCTTTGTAGGTGGTCAGTGTAGGTAGGATTAATACTTTGTAGTTAAAGCAAGGCAAGTCAAAGACTGTCCATGGCCAGTTGTTGTAGCCGAAATATGAAGCTTTATGAAGTTCAGTGGCACTTTAAAATACATTAGCATCACTAGCTACATTGTAGCTAACTTAATGAGTGTTGTGCTTCAGGCTACTTAAACTGTGACTTTTTTGGAACTGTAAACTGAATGATTCATGTGTAAATAAGCACATTATATATTATTAAAATAACAATGATTATTATAATAATATTCTATTCATCACATAGGTTAGGAATGGTCATAGAAAATGCCCTCTTGGAATAATTAGAATCTAAAGTTTGTAACTTGTAGCTTGTAACAAATAGGAAATGTGAGAGACCTGCCTCCTCGTCAACATGCACTGCTGAGTGTGAGTGAAATCTATAAAAGGATAGGAGCTGGATTCTGAAGCAGTTAGGGATTGATTGGAGCGTGTGAGAGAACAGATGAGCAGTGGAGAGGACACAGACAGGAATAGCATCATCAATGGTAGTGGTTGTTGGAGTCAAGAGGCTGGAGAGAGTAAAGCCAGCTCTCTGCAGTTGACAGTGAGTGTAGCGCTGCTGACTCACCGCTGACTGGGTCCAATGCCAGACTGCTCCAGAAACACTCTCTGACACCTCAGCGCTGCCATCTTCGCCATCTTTACACCCATCCCTGATTGCACAGTCCAGCAGAGTTGTAATCATAGACTGGCTGTTACTGGCAGTTAGAGGCACATATATCATCTGCAAAACAGTGACAATAAACACTGTGCTCTCTAAAAATGGACTCAAGGTGAAGCATATTTAACAAAGGACAGAACCCAAAATGGAAACAGAGAATGTAATGATAATTAAGTAAAATAATCTTGACCTGGAGGTTTTTCTGATTTTATTTTGGCCTCCACAGACTATCTGAGTGGTTCATATCAGTGTATATATTATTCATTTGGGTTAAGAAATCTCTAGAGATTCTAATATTTTTTTTTTATCATGCCTTTTATTATACTGTATGAATTCTTAGTCGTCCTCTTTGTCCTCATCCCTGTGTGTTTCATCTGAAGACAGGGTTTGGCCTACACTCCTCTGCTGTCCTCTGTCATTAGTTCAGACTCAGTGCTTTCAGCTGGAGGCGAGGAGCTGCCTCATGACCCGCCTACTCACTCTCAGGGCCTTACCTCATTGGACATAAGAGAGTCTACACAGAGAACCATTACCAATAAGAGAGAAGGCAGGGGTCCTTCTGCGGGAGAGTGGTCATGTGACTATGGACAGATGGGAGAGGAGGAGGAAGGAGAAAGGACACAGAGTAGGATGATAGAAGGGATGTATATTAAGTATATTAAGAGGTATATTAGATTTAAGGTCCTTACAATGACACAGATAATCTTTATCATTGTGTCTCTATATACTTTAATTGCTTTTGTATTTCTGACTAAAATTATACTTTGCTAAATGTGCGTAATTTCTGAATGATAAGGGTAGTTCTTCACCAGCCATCTTATTTTAATGGTTCCCTCATAGAAGCAGAGAATACCCAACACCTAGTCCAACAGCGATACCAAAGGTTAAATTTCTGCCCCCTCAAATGAATAAATGTTTTACAATAAGCTACTACTGCAGATAACATCTCAAGCAGTGAATATGCTTACTAAACATCTGTATTGTCGAAGTCTATATTTATATATATATATAGTCTAAATTCTTACATTTGCTCACTTTCACAATGAACACTCTTAGCTTCTGTTAAAGTTAAAAATATAGAGGAATTGATATAAGATTATATCAGTTCTATACAGATATAAATACTATACAGTAATATAAAGAAGGTGCACAGTGGCAGAGTGGTTTCCAACTGCCTCACAGCAAGAAGGTTGTGGGTTTGATCCCCTGGACAGCTGACACTTTTTTTGTCCTCTCTGTTTTACCGTATGAAAAATGAAAGCACCAAAAACTTCTCATTTCCTGTACAGGGCCTTAAATAATGACATTTTTCCATAGCTGGCAAATTCCTTGTCTCCGATAATAAGTAAAGGCCATATTGACCGATTGTAAATGTGTGTGTGTTTGCAGGTGTACTCTCTGGACAACCCCGACGCCTTCCACAGCTTCTACAGCCCTCACAAGACTCAGCTGAAGAACCCCGTGATGGAGCGACTGGCCGAGCAGCTGGCCACACTCTGCGCCACGCTGAAGGAGTACCCCGCCGTCAGATACAGAGGGTCAGCAACTCTTTTTAAAGACTTCAGATCAATGAAAACCACTTTAAAATGATCTCATTTAACAAAAGAATCACGTAAATAATAAACTTGTCAACGTAAAATAACAATATAATAAACTAGGTATTCACAGATCCCTAATGCAACAGTATAATGGATTAAAAGCTGAATGTACAATGCACAAAGTCATTGTTTTGTACTTTTGTTACTTTTTTCTTCATCGTTAGCATGCATCCTTTAGAAAATGTAAATTCTCTACTTGACCCTCTGTCCTGTCCATCTGTCTGAAGGGAGTACAAGGACAATGCCACTCTGGCCCAGCTGGTGCAGGACAAACTGGACGCATACAAGGCTGATGACCCCACAATGGGAGAGGTATGTTAGTTTACAGTTATAATTGAGCAACAGGAAAATATGAAACTTATCTAACTATCGTTACGAATGATGTTTTATATTATGTTTGATTGTGTTTTCTTTTTCTGTGCAGGGTCCAGATAAGGCTCGCTCACAGCTGATCATCCTGGACCGAGGTTTTGACCCAGTCTCCCCTGTCCTCCATGAGCTCACCTTCCAGGCCATGGGCTACGACCTGCTTCCCATTGAGAACGACGTCTACAAGTAAAGCTCAATCACAATCACACATAGACAGTGTGCATTTGTCTAAAAGTAACTCTAGCAAAGCTGCATATGACAGTGTGACGTGTGTAACGTGCAATAAAATCTTCTTTGACTTTTGCTTACACATCTTCATAGTGTAACTGCACTGCACACACTGTCAGTGTACCCCTTAGCCTTATAAAAACACAGATCACCTGATATACTGACTAACTAATGATATAATGTGATTTCTTTGTCCTGTAGATACGAGACCAGTGGCATTGGAGATTCTCGTGAGAAAGAGGTCCTTCTCCATGAAGACGATGACCTTTGGGTGAGCCTGAGACACAAGCACATCGCAGAGGTGTCCCAGTGAGTACTGCTCCTGTTTAACGTTGTTTATTTCTTTTTTACTAAATTTTTACTAACAATTTTCTCAGTAAGTTGTATGCGGTACCTGTATGTAGTGATTGTGTTACTTTTAGTAGATGGTTGTCTATGTAGTTTTAGTCTGAGAAATGAGGCTTGGAAAAGCAGTGAACAGCTGTAAATGAGCAGTCAAGGGTGTCAAGGAAAAAGACCTATTTAAAGAAAGACTAAATCTTTCATGAACAATTAAATCATTCAGACAGGTATTTGGGTACTATGGTGTGTTTCAACACAAATGTAATGGGAAAAAAATTACCCCTACTTAAAACATCCTGAAACATCCATTTAAATGCATAAACCCTACAGGTATGTAACATTTTCTGTGGTTATTCTCAGGGAAGTGACTCGTCAACTGAAGGAGTTCTCATCCAGCAAGAGGATGAACACGGGAGAGAAGGTAACCAACAACAGCTGGGCTTTATGTAATATGGTTCAGAGTCTGAAAACATCTAAATCTGCTATTATTGTGAAACTTATGCATTTGTCCTCCTCCAGACAACAATGAGGGACTTGTCCCAGATGCTGAAGAAGATGCCTCAATACCAAAAAGAGCTCAGCAAGGTCTGTCTCTCCACTCCATGTTATGTATATTTCTGTGTGATTGAGTGAAGTGGTTCTAACAGTGTGTTTTTGTCCTCAGTACTCCACTCACCTGCAGCTGGCTGAAGACTGCATGAAGCACTACCAAGGCACAGTCGACAAACTGTGCCGTGTTGAACAGGTGAGAGATTTGTATGTATTTTTGTTTTTGACTTTTACTAAAATAGATTTTCATATTTTTGTGTGGTTTAATCAGATGTAATTGCTTTAGTATGATGTAGCTTAATACTTCATGCTTATTGTGTTACTTGCAGTGTGTAGTAGCGTTGCTAAATGCCAGACTTGTCTTGGTCCCAGACATTGATTTCTTTTCTCTACTCAAGACTGACAAAGACCACTGCAAGTTTCCTTCTCCACATAATTCTTGTGTTTCAATAAAGTTTATATACATTTTTTTAATCATATTTTTTCTTAAAGAATCCCTTTAACTCTTTATTCACCAAATTCTAACCCTCCAAGCATTTGTTTTAAGACTGAACTAATGTTTGGTTTTTAGAACATTTTTCTGTTATCTCTTCTTTCATACACTGGTCTTGGTCTTGACTGGGTCTTGATCCCTGAACGTCTTTAAATCCATTAATCAGGCTCTAACACTACACTAAGCTTCTTCTAATAGACATCTGCAGTGAGAAAACACTGGTTTTATAAAAAACTTTTCAGAATAAATGTCATGTAAAACTTTTTTTCAATTATAATAAAATTCCTGTCTGGGTCATGACATGGTCTAGGCTTTAGTGTCTTGATTACAAATCTACACACCTCTCTCTGTAACAGGACCTGGCCATGGGCACTGACGCTGAGGGAGAGAAGATCAAGGACCCCATGAGGGCCATTGTCCCTATCCTGCTGGACGCTAACGTCAGCACATACGACAAGATCCGCATTATCCTCCTCTACATTTTCCTTAAGAACGGTAACCCAGAAAAAAACATGGACAAAATAAAACATTGCATATTTCTTTTGATGACTATGTTCTTTAAGAAACTGAATATGGATCCCTTCATCTCATAACAGACTGAAGTTATTAAATGTAAACTGAACATATTTCCCAGGCATCACAGAGGAGAACCTGAACAAGCTGATCCAACATGCCCAGATTCCTCCAGAAGACAGTGAGATCATCACCAACATGGCCCACCTGGGGGTCCCCATCATCACAGACGTAAGATCAGCTAGTTACCTCTCACTGTCTTATGTGACACTTGTAATGTTTAGAATAACCTAACTTTCCTAGTCTCCTGAAGTAAAGCAGCCTAACTACATTTCAGACCACATTTTTTATATTGAACAAAGAGGCAACCTGTCATTTATGATTATACGCTTATTACTTGTTATTGTTGTGGATTTTCACCATACACTACCATATTGTGCTTTGCTGTGCTATTTGATACTATACTATACTAAACTAAGCTATTTGATATTATGGCATGTGATGCTACTATGCTATCCTATTTTACAACTAATTGTATTGATATTTTTGAAAGTATTTCTTTTTGGACTCAAATGATCTCTGGCAGTATAACTAATACAAGACTGATTTATAGATTTGTAGGAAATCACAATTTGTCTTTTATGCTTGATGATAGTCCAAGCTGTTGCTCTGAAACAGCCTTTATTCTAGGGACCTAGGGATAGATAATAACGCACACCATTTCATTCTCATTAAGGACTTATATCTTGTATACTCATGGTCATACCATCTCAGATTGATCAGAAGAACTGGGCCGAGTCCAAGAGACCTGGGGCAGTGATGTAGAGAGAGTGAACATTACCTCAACATGCGCTTGCTTAGGTTAATTAGTATGTTTAAAGTTTTACAAAGTATGCATTACTGTAAAGCTAAATCGAATATATTCCCACTGATGGAAAATGTTGGGGCAGTGCCGACTCACATGTTTTTTTTTTTGTTTTTTTTTACAATTTATCAATGTATTGGTCTTTATTCAGTGTTAAGTACAGTACGGTGTAAATCTGAAGCTTACCTACAATCTACAGCAGAGGCTGCTTGACCAATACATAAAAGTACTTGGTTGCCTTTGCCTCTTTTATTGCCAGGAGAAGGATACTACTTGAGAGGAAGTCTCCTGTGCCACCTAAACCAACAACAAGACGTATTGATTTGTAATCTTTTCTAAACCTAGAAAAGGTCAAATACATTGTTAGAGGGTAAACAAATCTTTTTATTTCACATGTGACCCAGTCTCTCAACACCGACTAGCTGATACCCCTTTATAATGTACATGTAGTAAATGGAAACAATTGGTTGTGCTTTACAGTAAAAGTATTCTTTATGCAGTCATACATTATGGACTCATAATGTTTAATTTCCTTCTGTTTTTTCCCCCAAATTTCTCCCTTTCTTGTCATTTACCATTGATCAAAAGTGAGACCCTCAGGACTTGGGCTGTTTAAAGTTCCTAAAGAAAATACAAGAGATCCAGGAACTTAAATTGAAAGTGAAATCATAAAAATATTGGTTTATTATTGTGACACGTGACGTATTTATTCCCTCTCTCAGTCCACTTTGCGCCGAGGAAAGAAGATGGACAGAAAGGAACGAGTGAGTGAGCAGACCTACCAGCTGTCCCGCTGGACCCCAGTGGTCAAAGACATCATTGAGGTCAGTTTTAGAGGAGATGTTGTCTTTAATCCTGTCTGATGTCTTACTTTATAGGATTACATTATAGGATATCCAACACCAACGTAGTTCTCACTTCACAGAAACAGTTTAGACATTCTGCTGTCCCTCCTTCTTAGTAGGGAACTTGTCCTTAAGGTCTTTGTTACTGATGTTTTATCATAATGTACTTGCATAGTGTAATTGTTTACAATTCCGGGGGAATCCGGCGCAGTAAAAGAGTTGAATTTCTTTACTGTCAGTGTAACAAATATTGATAGTCTTTATTTTGAAACTTGGAAATGGGAAATCAAGACATCTGCTGTTTTCATAACATATTACATTATCATGTAAAATAACGGTTGTTTCCACTTGATTGCCATTGTCTAAACATAGCTCCTTACTGCAGTCTGTGATGTTGCTAGGAGACCTACACCATTTGCCCAGGGCCATGTGTAACAGCTGTAGGTTCTGTTCTTGTGTAAAGTAAAGGCAGTAAAGCTGATAAGCACGTGTTCTGTCTCCATTGTGTCTCTGCAGGACGCTATTGATGACAAACTGGACACCAAGCACTACCCCTACATCTCCACCCGCTCCTCAGCCTCCTTCAGCACCACCGCTGTCAGGTAATGTCTTACATCATCCCTATCAAATCCAGGGATGACTTGGGGTTTTTTTGCAGGTACTTTTTTAATGTATTTTAATGTATTATTCAAAACATACTGACAACCATACTAAAGTCCTACTCATTTTGGACTCGTGCCAAACAAATTAATTTGTGGATGAAAAGAGGCATCTTACAAATGTTGTTTTGTAAAAGACATACTTGACAAAACAGTGTAGCCACAGAGATAGTACCAAGACAATTAATCCACATTTAGTGTCACATTTTACAACCTATTTTACAACAACTGACCTCTGTTTTATGACTGAATTGATTTTCTGAAATGAGCATGCAGCTGCTCTTTTAAAGGGCGTGACCTGCAGAGAGAAAAACAGCAGATAATTTAATGTAAGTAGATGATAGGACTAGGGAAAATGTAGAAATAAGGATTATTCAAAAACAGGTGTAGAAATAAAAAAGGAAATGTAATGTACAAATAGAAAAGGTGAGTTCGCCGATTGTCTGGGCTGGCTGAGGTTAAAACTGTAGCCTGGTAAAGGGATGAACACTGAAGTAGTATTTCATAGTCCATAACAGCTGAAGTGGTCAATGTGTGGGATGAGGCCACAGTGCATTTGAATGTGTTTAATCCCACTGCTGCTGGTGTGTATTGATCTGATTGGCCTCTGTCAGTGATCTGGGTTGTTTAATGCCCTTCCCCCTTCACATCTGACCATGCTATGGGGTCATGTGAGGAGACACACACTTATACACACAATACAACACAATAAGCAGTCATCAAATCATTAAATTTAGGCTTATTTACATGCATGGGTGTATGTAAGATACAAGAAGATTTTGAGTAGCTATTATTTATAAGACCAAGTCACTGGTCTAGTCACTGGACTAGTTACACGCGCTTAGGACTGTATTCTGTTGGACTTGTGCAAAAAAACAAATGAAATCATATGGAAAAGCTAGTTTTAGGACCAGTACTTCCTCATCAAAGACTGTTAAACTGAGCTCTGCCAGATGAGCATGCATATTGCTAAAAACCTACATTGTACAAGTAAAATGCACATCATCATCTAAACATTGTGAAGTATCTATCGGGTCAGAATCTGAGTGGGTGAGAAAAGGGGGACAAAAAGTACATCATAAACTGCATTAAACCCTGTCTTTTCACCTTTTTCCTGCAGCGCTCGATATGGCCACTGGCACAAGAACAAAACCCCCGGAGAGTACCGCACCGGACCCCGCGTCATGGTCTTCATCATTGGGGGAGCATCCTTCAGCGAGATGCGCTGCGCCTACGAGGTTACACAGGCCAATGGGAAGTGGGAGGCCATCATCGGTGAGTGACGGGATGGGGACGCCGCAGAGAGATGGAAAACAGGGTCAAGAGTGGAGAGTTTAGGATGTTAGAGCCTTGTCTGAAGACCTGCTTGTGAATGAGCTAAAAATGAAAACGTTATATGGTATAATTATATGTGTGTGGTATTATTCTGGTTAAAACAGATTATTCCAAGATTACAACTTTTCTTACATTTCAGTTCTGTTGTTTAGTCTGATCTATTTACGTGCTATGCGTTATGGTAAAGCAGTCTTTTATGTTAAGTTCTCTCTTTTTTTGATGTGCTAACGCTTTGCCAGTTGTCGTGTTTTACATGTTTTTAAATGTTTTTAAATGTTTTTGCTGCTTCTGCCGATGTCTCTAAATCAACTGTTGTCTTTGAATTGCAGCGACGCCATGTCTTTCTCTGTCCCTGTTTTCTGTGCAACATGGCGAATGTTTGTGCGTGTGTGCAACACCAGTCCTTAAGAAATATGATGTTCTTACAAATCCCATATATGTGGCATAATTGATTGTGTATGACACTAGATTTCTCATGGAAATTGTTAAGCCAACTGTGAAGACCGTACCACATTACATTCCTTGCCAGCAACTTTTTCTATTTCCTATCAAACATATGTAAGTGTAATTTTATGTATTATTATTATTATAATGTTGCTTGTGACAGCTTGATTAATGGCCTCCTTTACAAATTGAATCAGCCAAAGGTAAATAGTGCTGTCAGGAGCTAACACTGGTGCTATAACATATTGAAAAGGGTGGAGAGGAATGAACTAAGTAGTAGTTGTTTAAAACAAAAAAGCAGAGAAATGTGTAAGTATGAAGTATATTTGTATGTATTATGATATTGTAGTATTTGTTGATGATCCACATATCAGTGGTTTGCAAGAGCGTCACATTGATTGAAGACTGGCCTGGTGAGAATGTGTCTTTGTATTTATTTGTACAGTATTATACAGTGCTGGGTGGTGTTGTGGGTGTCATGTTTAACCCTTTCTGTGTCGGAGCGAGTGCATGGGGGGAGGGGCACGTGCTGAGAGACGTGTGGTGAAGCCGGCTCTGTTCCTCCACAGGTTCCACCCATTTGCTCACCCCAACCAAATTCTTATCGGACCTGCAGCACCCTGACTTCAGAGAGTCCACTAGGGTGTCCTTTGAGGAGGCAGAGCCCTCAGCCGAGTGAGGCAGACAGAGAGAGGCAGGGAGAGAAATCACACTGACAAAAGTAAAGGCAGCCGCTCAAAGAAGCCCTTCTGACGCTCCAGCACAAGGGCTTCCTCCTTCTTTGAACACTACTGTTTTCTGTGCCTCCACCCCTCCCTGTGTCCCTCAGGGATGGACACCCCCACTCCTTTAGCCACTCATGGGCCGCTCTGTCAGAATACACTTCTGTAGCTAGTTAAAACAATGCTCTAGTGTTGTTCCACGAATGGCCTCTAGATGCTGGCTCCAACTGAGTAGCATTCAAAAACAACTTTAAAGGCATTATATGCAGGGTTTTTATGAAAATGTAAATTATTGCTCACACTATGGAAATCCATTTAATTCCATTAATCTCCTAGACCTAGAGCAATGTAGATAAAGATAGAGATATATTAAATAACTGGTGGCTAAAGTGTGATAAAGAAAAAACTTTGCCTCTCTACATAGTATGACTTTAAATACATATTTCTCAAATGTCTATATATTTCCAATATATTTTTATCACCGTATCAAGTTAAAATAATATCTGTAGGGCAAGACTGCTTGAATTGTAATAACATGGTATCCCACGAGTCAGGCATTAATACATATTTTGCATATTGTGCTGCCCTTGTATTAGTCTTCAAAGAACCTAGGTTCAGTATAGACTATGATACACAGTATTTCATTTTCCATGGAAATTTAACTAAACATTATGAAATATTATTAGGCTTGAATTAGCTTAACGATCCTAGTTACTTTGCAAAACAGGAAATCTTACTATGATTGAGTTTATTAATAGTAATTGACAAACATAACAACCTTGCCAAAATGTACATATTTCAATTATTACTATTGAATTATTGTAGGCACATTTTAAAATGTGTTAGGAATTAGCTTAAACTGCTAGCAATTGCAATTTCTAGCAAGCGGTTTATTTAGCATTAGCATGTCCACTTTACTTGTTTCATTGAATCAAATGTCATTTCTGAAAGTTAAAAGCATAGAAACATACAAACCTTTCGCCAACCAATGATTAGCTGTTACCTCAGCATTATGTCCATCAGGAAATGAAGTATCTTCTGCAGCAAGCCCATGTTTGAGGGGGTGGTGGTCCATCCCTGCTGCCTCGTCCCATCATCTCTGCTGGGTGGATTAAATCATACTTCAGTCTCCACCCAAAGGCCAACTGAGCCGTTCAAACCTGATTTAATCTACCCCTGAGATCCATCTTCAGTTCGACCGTCCGATTAACACTGTACAGAGACAATCACCTTTTGTTTTAGGACCAGTCCTTATGTTGATGTGGATTTCAAAGAAGGGATTTATTGTTTTATTCCACTCTTAGAGCCCATCACTCTTTTTCAGCCCACTTTTCTGTGCTCATGTCTCATGATCTGTCCACAGAGAGACACCCTCCTTTTATATCTGTCTTGAATGTGGTGTCACACAGGGCAGTGAGGGGGCACACACAGATGTTGACTCCTGTCATCTGTGTTGTCTTCTCTCTGACGTAGACGTCTCTCTGCTGACAGTCCGAGGCTGTAGCACTGCTCCGCCTGATATGCTTTAGCACCACCTAAAACAAGATGCCAAACCCCCAAACTGCTGCCACTAATCTCCCTTTTCCTTGAAACTGTAACCCTCCATTTCCCCTGAATATCAATATAACACATTACTACAGGCTCTCTGGGCTAATAGTAAAAAGTTATAGTTAAAGTTATATTAAATTAGACATTAGCAGTGATGCCTCTCTAGGCTCATTGACACCATTGGGCTGCTACTAAAGTAGGCAAACTTTGATCCCACATCCTGGGTATTTGGTGTGAGTACTAGTATCCAGCTCAGACACATACAAATACAATGTAACTAGTAGATGCTAAGTGGCACAAACAGAAGCTCCATGATCACCTCTTGAACTCTTTTTGTAACAGAAGTCATACAGGATTTTATCCTTTGTGTACAAGATACACTGGGCATCCATGTCATTGTTAAATAATCTGCTAAAGCGATATCGTTCCAAACCAACCTTTGCTTTTCTGGTTTTCTCAGTAGCAGCTCTCACCATTAGCAGTATGGCCGTCCGTCCCACATACTGCCACATGTAACACTTCCTGAGCAAACGGCCATCTTGTACTAAAACAAGTCTTTGTTTTTGTTTTGCTCTGTCGGTCCGAGCGAGTCATGTTTGATAGTTTTAAGTGTCGTTGGAGCTTAATGTCACAATTGTGTTGTGTTTCTGGGGCGTAGCAGCCCACGAAGCTGCCTGTTTAGGAACAGGAGAGAAGCTGGCCAAGCCGGTCCTGTTGAGCTCTGTGTTGATTCCACTGACAGTAAAAAGGAGTGGACAGAGTTAGCAGCGGCCATGTTGGAGGCTCAACTCGATCACAGTGATGCTTCATGACCTCTCACCTCTCATTCCAGTATACTAACTTCTGGTTCCATAAAGTCCAAAATTCTCTGAGTGAGTTTCCAAGGCTAGCAGACTAATATTATGGCTAACGTTACAGTTTTAGTCCACTCTTTTTTCCTGTCAGTGAGTGACCCTAAACCTCATTCCCACAACCTCTACATCACTTTAACAACCCAACTGCGATGGGCTTGACTCTTTCTCTTCTGTTTTAACCTTGAACTACCTTTACCACTACTACTACTATCACTTTGCTGCCTCCAAATACTAATCTCTCCATAGAAACATGCAGCTTTGCCAGAGAAACAAACCAATGTCTCATGTATGCTGCTGTTGAAGTTGGACAGGTCTGAGAAGGAGTAAACCGAACTCTCAATTTACCTTTTGATGAAGTAAATACAGCTAAATACAGTAAACAGACCCAAATGTATTGTTTGTTTTACTCCAAACCAGCACCTTTCAAATATTCTTTGTCGTAAATGTGTCTTCAGCTGTCTTCAGTGTCATCCCTGTGTTGGTTTTTTTAGATTTTTACCTTTAATCATTGTTTTACGTACCTTTTAAATTCTGTGCACTTTTAATTTAACCGTATATATTATTTTGACATGTTAGTGCTACGTTTTCACTGCTTGGGTACTTGTGAAGGGCCCCACAGGTCATTATGCACCTTTTGCTTATACTCTCATACTATTGTAGCCAACTGTAGCCAATAGTAGTGTGGTGCCATCACTGCTTCCATTATCATCAGTGTTTAGATGCATTTACACAACAATCATGAGAATCTAAATCCAGTTAATGACTGTATCTCAGTTGTCAGGCCACTGTGTGGAGACCACTGTGGGTCACCAAACTGAGGGAATTAGAATGGAAGTCAGTAGCTATGTTTTGATGGCCTTTGCCATGGTTTTGGACATGTCTCACACTGATGACATGTTGTATGACATATAAAACCTCAGATCATTTTCTGACATGTCAGAATGTCATCTGACTATCCGATTGCAGTTGGTAGCGTGTTAGGAGTGGTTTATTGCCTCTTGTACCCCACAACAAGGATGCATGATAAACCTGAAATTTGTCCCTACTCAAAAATAGTCGTACGACCCGAAATAAAGTTAAATTCAGATTGAAAATTTCAAAGTGTATGCCTGCTTTCAGGGGTGGGAGAATGTTTGGTAAAAGGATATGAGACCTGTTTACCATACTGTATAATTAGTCCAGGTTTCTGAATAATCAGGCCCCTATTTTCAATTGGAGTTGCTCATTGGCACGTCACAAAAAATGAATTTACCCACAGGACAGAGAAGTGGTCCTACATCTTATTATAATACCTTCATTTTTTGACACTATCTTTAAATTGATTGGATTAGTGTTTCTAACTATGTTTATTCTTTGGTTAAATACTTTCACACAACTAAGCCTGAAACCTATGTTTTAGGGGGTTATGGAATTTGTCCAAAAGGTAACCAAAGCCTCGCCAAGCTATGTTAGTTTTATTGTTTTGGTAAAATAACTTGATAAAACTAACATATGACTGTGAGTTCAACTTGTTTTTATCAGTGATGAACACTTAAAAAACCAGCATGTCTTTAATGTAAAAAATAATTAGCAAAACATATCGTTTGAATTTTACACAAGGTAAATGCTGTCATATTGTTTTGCTTAGTTTCTTTAGCATTTAGCATAGCAGCCAATGTTATGCACATTTTTGATACAAATCGAGGAAAGAGAAGTGACAGGGCTGACTCTTTAGTTAGCACTAATTCTTTGGTATTGGAATGCAACGTCCAAACAGTTCAAAGTAATGTACAAACAATCTGCAGAGAGTATGAGGCTCCCGCTGCACTCCGCTTACAGTGCCAGTCGCTTAGTATGAATGAGCACAGTCACACCTGCAAGACACCTTCTCCTGGTGCTCATCTGAAAGACCATGGAGGATAAATTGGAGGATAGTGCATGTATGAATAGGGCTATATTTTAATATGAAATAGTGACATATAATTTTACCAACAACAACAGTGGTATTTTGCTGTTGTTTTAGTTTTAAATGTTACCTTGAAGTATACAGCATGTGAGGAAAATTACTGTATTAAAAATAAAGGCAATCAAAGTATATGCTGCTTCCTATTGACTCCCATTATTTTTTTCCTTTTTGAAGACTCAAGGGTGTCTCCTGTAGAGGCCTGATTTATGTTGTCTGTGATGGTGGGAATCAAAAATAACTACTTAGAAACATAACGTACTATCAATGTGGCTTTATAAAAGTAGAAAATGTCCGTACATAACATTTGGCAAAAGTCCTACACACTATTATGTCGATACATCACTAGAATTCATAACCAGTAGACGTGCACCGTAATCACTCCAGCGTTCCATCTCCACTTTATAGATATTTGCACTCTTTCATCACATCGAGCTGCACTCATTCCCACTAGACGCCATTAGAGCTGAAAACACATTTATATTTATCCTTGCCTCGTTGCGTCAAAACCCAGATCTGACTTGTGCTTTCTGTGTGTCCAGGATCGACCCACATCTTCACCCCCACCTGCCTGCTGGAGCAGCTCAAGGCCATGAACAAACCAGACGAGGAAGTCACAAGCTAAAAATCCTCCCGCCGCTGCTCTCTCCTCCTCTGCTTTACCCCCTCATTACCCCTTTTACCTCCACAGACCCCCTCCTTAATTGTGTATGCATCTTGCTTGAGAAGAAAAAAAAAGAGTCATACCTGTAGAAGAGAAAAAAAAAAAAATGTTGTATCAAAGAATTGCAAGTATTCATGTTTTACAATGGATGCAACTATATAAAAAACTATCAACAAAGGAAGGCCATTTCAAACCAAATTGTAATATTGTATGCTATAAACCTGCTAGAATGTGTAAAGGTAGACATTTTCTCATGTTTGTTCCTTTGGGTTATCTTTAGTGTGAGTTATATCAGACGCGGAGACTGGAGGAGAGACGTTTGAGAGTTTGATGTTGTATAATAGATCATATCAATCAACATGCAATATATATAAATATATTTCATTGGAGAGGACCCCGATCCTTTGCCCTTATTCGAGGTGTTTGTATTCAGTAGCATGCTTGGACTCGTTTGGACTGTTAACTGTGTTTGTATCCGGTTTGGATGTCAAGGGAACTGCAGCTTTGTTACAAGAAATTATGCTTAAATATTCCACTGAAAAGTCATGTTTTGAGTGTTGAAAGATCACTGTAACTTTGTCTTTTGAGGATTACAGAATGTGATCCAAAAAGGTAATGAAAGCCTCCTAAGGGCTTGTAAGGTCTAGTTTTAAAAAGTACCCCTTTCGTGTTAGACATAGCCTAGACATAACCTGATAACATCTAGCAAGGTTAAGCCAATTGTCAGGTGTTTTGGATGCGTCTCCAGGAATCTGCCCGGAAACAACTCACCAACAAATGATCTGATTGGCTGATTTCTTTTTTTTAAAGAAAGCTGTACTGTCTTTGATGATAAGTTGTTTGTTTTGTTTTGTTTTTTATCTGAGAATAATACTGTAATGCTCCTCATGTTTAATCTATCCATAGCTAAGATTCTGTACAAAACTAAGATGGAGGGAGCTTTCGATGCTTTTAAAACATCACTTTTCTGTGGATGTACTTTTACAAACGCTTGTCTAAACAGCAGCAAATGAAGCTCTGTAAAAAGCCAAGAGTGTAAAGTATTTACTTGCCACAAACTTTTCCTTTCACCGTTTCACGTTTTAATGTCTAATGGCCGCTGCTTGCTGATCTTAAAAAGGGCCAGTTGTATTTCAGTATCGTATCCTGTCAGTCTTTTCATTTGGTTAGTAATGTTTCATTGGGCCATGCACTGAGTAGTGTTGTGAAAGCGCCATAAGTTGCCGTTTTAGCGTCTCATTGTCGACTGTCGGTGATATTACTGGCTGTGAAGTAGTGAACCCTTTCCTTTAAAAAAAAAAAAAAGCCAATGTGAAGCCGCCGTGTTCGTGATGTTGTAGCTGTAGCTGTTAGTTTGCCACCGGGATAAAAATGAATATCTATTTTCTTTTGTCTGTTACCTGCTTTAGTGCAATGTAAAACCCTCTAATGGTGAATGGCTTTGCAGAAATAATAAACCTCTTCCCTTTTTCTTTCCTTCCCAGTGCCCTTTCCCAGGCCAAACAAGATGTATATTGCACTATGATGCGTTTTCTGTGATGCAAACGCTTGACTTTGTGTTTTTTTATTTTGTTTTTCTATTATCATTTGCTGTTATAGGGTTTACTCGGGCAAATCACTTGATTTATAAAGATTATTTATGAAAGAAAAAATATGACCAACAGATGCATTAGTCTGTCCTTACCTGTTTAACTTATTGGGACTGTATGTTTGCGAGTGTTGAAGCACAAACAATACTTCCATGTGTACCCACTATGTACTAAGGCTGTCTAATAAATTGGCTTCCAATATGTTCCAGGCTGAACTTCACTGTCTCCGTTTTTATTCGTCAAAATCATTGCTGGGTAAAATCACATCAAAATAACAGTCTTTACATTTGTCTACGCTGGAAAAATAGACATGGTTACTTCCTGATCCTTGCATCAATCATACAATAGGCAAACAGGATTCATTAAAATTGTTTGCCCTATTTTTCTTACATGTGAGTAAAACTGTTTATTCAACTAGTAGCTTATTGTAACATTAGACATCAGTGAAAAAACAAGACCTTAAGACACCATCTAGCTTTTGTTTTCAGGGATTTTAAGAGATAAGAATGTTCAGAACATTTTCATAAAGTGTAGAAGTAATCCTAAACAAGTGATGTATTTTCCAAATATTGGTACATTTTTCTAACTTCATCTGAGTCGACAGATTGGACAATCAATATGATCAACATTTTAAGTCTAACTGATCTACAGTGTTGCTATTTACAATGTACTTATGCCAGTGTATCTCTTTACAATAAATAATGTTCACTGGCGACCTGAGACAAATATTAAACAACAGCATTTAATCACAGACAAACCTTTAGGTACAGTCTCTCTGAATTAAAGATGATAGGGACTTTCACAATAAAATCAGTTTCTGTCACAATAAAATATATCCATACACAGAGGCTCTCAAAGTTTACACAATCCTAGGATTTTTAAAACTCAATGTCAATAAATAACTGTCTGAGGCTTAGGAATTACATTTAGAAGGGTGTCTACAACTGTAGCCCCATTCAAGCTAAAGTTCTGCACAAAAACAGTTCTTTCTGTAAAAAAAAATCCAGGTGGAGCTTCAGAGGATCCACAGTACTATATGAACACATGGAAACGTAAGTTTAATTTAGTCTGTTTTAGTGTTAAATTTATCAGATATTGCTTTAAACTGATTCTAGCCTGGACCCATTTTGGTACCAAACACTTCTATATGAAGTGAAGTAAATAGAAAATACACATACACACACACACAGTGTCCAATAGAGTCCTGGTGGAGTGCAGAAGCTTATAAGTATATCAGCCAGTCATGTCTTCATTTAACAAAAAATAGGAACATTTTGAAGGGTGTTAACTTTGAGAGCCTCCGTTCTAGACATAATCAACCCATTGTGAAGCAGACCAGATCTGTGCCACAAAAAGTTTGCTATGAAGTTTTACTTAAGGTTTGTAACATATGACCATCTGCCCGAGTGTCCCAAACCTGCTCTGGACACGTCCTGGTGGTGGACAGAGTGGGGCTTTATCGAGTGTGAGCGAGCAGCCTCTGGTGGTGCAGCCCCGAGGCCAGAGAGCTGGCCATGTGTCTGGACGTGTGCTTCATGGACCGAGCCGCTCTGAGGGCTCTGTCCAGGGACTGCTCCAATGAACTCTCTCTCTCAGCTGAGAAAGAGCGTCTGGACCTCTTCTCCGTGTGACCTCTGACCCTGGGGGGACCCTTGCTTTTGGTGGGAGAGTAGGAGTAGAACCTGGAGGGGAATAAACATTTGACATGACATGAGATAGCAAAAATACAGCAATAGACAGTTATAAATCTTTACAGTCTTATGATATAATTCAAATACAATTCACCTGTTCAACTTGATTCTACTGATTCTTTTTTGGGTTAGTCCCAACAGGCTGGAGTATTTCTTTCCTGTTGTGTCAGAGTTAGCCGTGTCTGCTCTGATTAGTTCACTCTTATATGAATATGGCCCACAGCAGCTATGTTTGAGGCTAAGTCGGACAACCCGCTCTAGACTCCAGACTGAGGTGTCCTCAAAGTGGTACAATGCACCTTTTGGGGACACTTTCGACACCTTGTGTCACACATGTCAAACTCAAGCCCGGGGGCCAAATGCAGCTCTTTGCAATGTTTTATGTGGCCCTTCAAAACATTTAGAAGGTCATGTTTTTGGCACTAGGTTTTATTCATTGAATTTTAACATGTTTTAGATACCCCTGATGATGCTTGATTTTGCTACAAAGATAAGTAACTAAAACCTGTCCAAATCCAACTAACACCTGTTCAAATTCAACCAAAACCTGTTCAAATTCATCTAAAACCTGTTGAAATCTGACTAAAACCTTTTTAAATCCAACAAAAAGGAGGAAATTGTTGTTTGTGTGATAAGTTTTGTAAGACAAAAATGAACATTCAAAATTTGATAAAAATGTCATGAAATGTCATCATCTTCGCCCTCTGGAAGGATACTTATTAACTTTTGTGGCCCCTCACCAATTTGAGTTTGACACCACTGCCTTATATGGAAAAGCATAAGTACTAACCCTGACCTGTGCTTAGAGAATTACAATCTTTAGTAAAAACTGTTTCATTTGATTACAGCTGTGAGACCTTCCACTGAACAACCAGGAGTCATGATCAGCTCAATCATGATCAGACAAATGGAATAAATGTGTGTTTGAGAACCATCAAATACCTGGAATTATTTAAAGGATGAAGGACAGATTGAAATCTAATTCCTTTGGTTTAAAAGAATTTCCTACAAAATGACATTGTTTTCTTGGTCACATGCTCGAGCTGATTGGCTCTTCCCGACGAGGTTAAGAGTCTGAGGTGGTACTTACAGAAGAGGACGGGGACCCACCAGGACACAGGGCACAGTGGAGTGTGTGCTCCTCTCTGCTCTGTTCCAGGAAGAGGTCGTCTGTGTGCTTCTGTGACTGAACGAGTCTGTGAATAACAATTAACAGGTCCTTCAACACTTTACATTATTAAACTAACTCACTGATTTATATCCACTGTCATCACCTGAGTTACATTGACAGTACTTTCAAAAACTAAAACTGTTACTCAACCAGACAACAATGCTGATCTATGACTGCTCAAATGAACTGTGTTTTTGTTTTCTTCTTCTTTATTACTTTTTGAGGGATATTATTTGGGCCCGTGCTTTATAACCTTTAAATAGTTTCCCCGAGAGTCCCATTTCACAATTTGTTTCATTTGTGTTCTTTTCTAGTTACTTTAGGTTGGTTGAAACTCAACTGAAACCAATCCAAAAGATCACTTTTGCATTTGCGAGGAAAACTCACTTAAACCTCATGTTATAAAATACTCTGAGGGTCTCAAGAGATAAACTGCAGAGGTATAGATGAGATTAATTCATTGCATACTCACTAAATATGCTGTTATAGATTGACAGAGTTTAACAGCACCTACTGATTTACAAAATCATGACCAAACAAAGAGAATTTCAGAGCTTCAGTTCATGGAATAAAACTAAATCTTATTTACTTTTAGCTTTCTACTCAGTCCTTTGGCCTGTCAGATTGACCACCAAATATTTTATAATTATTTAACAATTATCTAATTGAATCAAATGCATGATCTAAGTACTTTTTGGTGTAAAGATGCGTAGCTCAGTTCCGGTAAAGAAGCATCTTTTATACAGTCCATTAATATTCCCATAGGTTTAGCACTAGCATCTCAGGCAGACTTCAGAGCTAAGTTCTTAAATGTGTTTTCAGTGAGGCTCTCCAGATGCTGCAGGCGAGAACACAGTCACTAATTGAGCACATCTGCAGATATAAGGCACAGACCTTCAGGACGTCCACACAGAGGACAGTGATGAGAGCAGGGTGAGTGGGTTGACTTCTTGTCTTTAATAACTCCATCTGATGAAACACAAGATAGAAGGAACATTTAATATTGATGTATTCACAAGCAACATTTGTTTTATTACAAAAGCATGACTCACATTTGGATCTCCCTTGTTCTGACAAACAATGAGGACAAACAGGAGCTCTGCTGAATCCACACTCAGGTTCTTCTGTTGTTTTAGAGGACTGTCCTGCAACAGAAGCATAGGATTTTTTTTATGCCATATAAATGTATTTTTACTGCAACAAAATCTGAAAAAAGACCAGTAGGATGTTCTTACTGAAGCTGGATCTGCTCTGGAACGCTGTGGTCTTCTGGTGTAAAGTCTCTACGTCAGAGGTTTGGGTGAATCTTGACACTTGACGAGAAGAAGGTGGAAGTTCTGAACCTGCAACAAAAAGAAAAGAAAAATCTCATTTCAGCTTGGACATAATACAAATACATGTGCTAAACGTGTCTATATTGTGTTCTTTCTTTTAAAATGAATCTGTCTTACTGTTGTCAATGTGTTGGATGTGTGTGGACACTGATCTTTTCTTGTCCGCAGATCTCTGAAACATGTCGCCCTCTGACTCGTCAGCTCTTTTTCTCTCCCTTCTTCCCCTGACGTCTCTAACCCTCTGTCTATCAGACCTGAAGAGTCAGAGGAGTCATTTAAGACATTTTTTTTACAACCACAAAGAAGTCACACAAAATGAATTTTAACCACAATCAAAGAATTCCCATTAATCAAGGTATTACTTTTAAATGGGTTCAATAGGTTAGAAGTTCACAGAAAAGCATTTTTTCTGTTCAAATCCTCCTAGATGTTTGCTAAATTCCACTTTAAACATACTGAACATCCAAAAATGCAAATAATTAAGTGTCCCAGCTCTAAGGTGATACAGACCTGATGAGAGGCGTGGCGGTGTCGGGGCAGGTCCTCTCAGCTCTCACTGTGTTATTGACGTAGATCTCCATTTTGCCCTTGAGTCGGCTCACTTCGGCCTGCAGCATCTGGAGAGCCTCACTGAAAACACATTTAAGAACTCTTTAAACACATCTTCTGACATTTCAGCTCAATATCCTCAAGTTGAGACACTGCGAAAATCTAGACGAGTGATGAGTGAAGAGTGCACTGCAAAACCAGATCAGATTAAAGATCACACCACACAAAACACACTGTCACGTTACTCACTTATTACTCAACTGCACTAGGACTGCTTCTGGAATAAAGAATGGATGATGGTCAACAAAAAAAAGAGAAGAAAATCTAAATTCAGAACTTATCCACGTAATCTTGCCAATGGCGTTTCAATTATCAGAAAGTTATAGGTACAGAGATTAGGTCTAAAGCCATATGATTCCAACCACAGTTTGTTACCAGATCTCCAAGAACTGGTTCAGGCAGTTATGGTGTTGCTTACGATGACAACATAAACATCATGTATAAATCAAATGAAGTTAGCATATACTATGGAATCTGTTTTATCAGACAAAGAAGCACAGAAACGCTCAGTGGAGGTTGCTAACCTAAATAGCGAGACTTCATCAAAGTTGATAAAGTCCCTTGGATAAGGGATAAAACATGTCCTGACCTTCTTATAAATCTGAATTGAACTGAATTCACAATCACGGAGAGGACTGATATCCCCACATACAATATAAAAAAATGCAATTCTTTTACAGTAAAGGCTGAAGTATTACGGAAAGTGGCATCATAAAACCCTTATCTCTGTTATTAGAGTACAGAGTCAGGTTTAACTAAATAGTGCAAATTCAGGGGAGTGTTTTTTTCTATTTTGTTGCTCTATTTTGTCCTTTAAAACATGCTTCACAGAGTGGATGTTTTGGGCTACATATGGTTTAAGCGCTGAACATTGTGCATAACATAACCTGGCATAGTTACTCTGGTTAAAGTGCCTGCTAGTGTGTGTGGTCCATCTTATCCCAGCGACAGGCCTCAGTTAAGACAGAACTGCTAATATTTAAACTAATACTGAGAAATGAGTTCTTTCACTTAACTGTGATACTGGTTGGAGAACATATTTTCCAACCCCATATCTGACTATTTGTCATATATATAAATATATGCTTCTGGAAAAAGCAGTCTAAGGCTATTCATTCAATATAAACCTGGCCTTGTTTCTGCAGCCGTGCCACTCACTTGTGCTTTGCCCCTCGACTGGAGCAGGGGTCTTGGAGAGGGTCGTCATGGTGATGGAGGCCAGCGGGGGAGAGGCTGTGGGGGGAGTTGATGGATTGGGTGAAGTGGTCACTTTGGTCCCCTTCAGACATTGTGTGGGCTGTAAAGAGGCAGGGACTCAATGACTCAACTGTATTGTCCTATATTATATGAATAAAACATGGTCATCATATCAGATTGATGCTAAATTATTACTGAACAAAAAGTACTACATTAAAGTACATCAGTATATAAAGATTTGCAGTGTCTTGTTATTTTATGCTTATTACATGACATGGCATCCATCTTCTTCATTAGAGTAGTCATTGTAATTAAGAAGTGATGGTGGAGCTCTTTTGTCCGGAAAGGTCCTTCAAAGCTGTAAATCCATCTGGTTAAAGCCATGTTCACAAGAAGACATTATTTTTGGACATTATTTTTGAGAGTCCAGGAAATTCCATATGTCCTTGAGGTCAAAAGGTTGTACGCTACACATAGTCTTTGCAATTTTTCACTTTTCTGAAATTGTTCCACAATTTTTAGACAGTTTTGCAGATTGTTGAACCTCTGCCCATCTCTGCCTTTTTAAAATGTTCCTTTTATATCCATTCATGTTACTGACCTGGTGCCTGATGAACCTAATGAACCTAATTAATTGCAAAATGCTCCTACTACTGTTTTCCTTTTTAGTACCACTTACATGTACAGCCTTTATGTTCTATTGTAAATAAAATATGGTTTTATGAGACTGATTACGTTTGAAACAATGTCCCAAGTTAAGGTAATAAGGTTTATACTTACCTTCAACAAAGTCAAACTCTAGTGATTGTTAATGTTATGTTTACCATGTGTATTGTGAAAGTAAATTACAATATTGACTCACTGCGGTTACTGTTCAGTCCAGACTCACTGCTTTCACTGTCATCTGCTCTTTGTGAGCGTCTGAGTCTTTGCTGCTGGGAGTGGGCAGCAGACGAGGATGTCTCTCCCCCCTTTTCTGCTTCTTTTCGTCTGGTGAGGTCTGACGCTGAGCCCTTCATTGGTCTGTCTGCTCGTTGAAAACACAGGGGAGGGATGGACTGGAGGGTTTCCAGAAACACTAATGCATTCAAAACACAAAGAACAGATAGAAATCAGGTGTTAGACAACAGTGTGTGCCTGCAGTGGGGGGAGCCACAAAAGGTGCCATTGATGGTGCAGTACAAGATTCCTCACCCTTGTGGCTCCCTCTGGTGGACAGGACTGGGAGCTGCAGCAGGAGTCAGACCGCAGCTCTCTGAACCCAAAAACCCACTGTCAGTCTCTGGAGAGATCACGCCATCCTGATGAATGGGAAAAATGATCTGTTGGTGTTATTTATTATGTATTTTCAAATAGCAACATATCTTCTGCACTAAATGAAAATCTAATGACTAAATATTTGTTCGAATGTATTATAATTTTATATTTGGGGTAAGAAGCACTCATTTTAATTGTACCAAATGGTTGAATGGTGAATGTATTATTCTCTGATTGTACTTTCTTAATGATATAACTTTCAGAGGTAGTGGTAAGAGAGTCAAGTCAGATTTACTTAATGTCAGACATACTTTTTATATATCTGCTCATTTGAATGCAGCAAAGGGTCTAAGCTTTACACAGAATCCACAACCTCCACAGTTTATAGTGGCTATTTTATCCAATACCAGCTTCATTAGACATTGTAGGGGTACTTTTCAGATGACTCCCAGATACAGCTTGTCGGTAATTATGGGCAGCTGGTCGGTTTCTCACCAACAGAGCTTTTAGTGGCTAACACGCACAGGAAGCAGAACACAAATATATCCGGTAAATTTTACAGAATTTGCAGGCAAAGTATATATGTGGAGTTTAATATCTTTTGGGATTTGAATTAGCTGTGCAAAAAAAAACCTCTTTCACTTCTTCTTCTACTGTCAGAGCCTGCCATTAAAAAAAAAATCTTCATTATCTTTTCAGCCCAAATGCACATAAACTGCCAAGACAGGAGGTCAAGACATTTCAGTGTGAGATAAGGCTGAGACATAGAGCTGATGTTGTAAGCCGCTTTCGCATTTGGTTTAAAGGTGTGCAAAAACTACCCATCAATCCTTAATTTACTGGGCTGATGACAATGCAAAAATGTTATCTCCATCCATCCATTTTCAACCGCTTAGTCCCACTGAAGGTCGCAGGTGGCTGGAGCCTGTCCCAGCAACTTTGTGCCTGAGCCGGGGGTCCACTGACTAGTGTTATCTATCTTTTACAAATAAAGTGAAGCCTTAAACCAGATCTGCCGCCTCAGAAACATGTAACAATACAGAACTAGAGTGAATTATAAACATGTTTATTTTGAAAAGGTCCTTTTAAACTAGAGTCAGACCTGAGAGAGCACCCTCTGTCTCCCACTGTTTGGTTTGTTGTCCTTTCTCTCTGGAGCAGTGTTGTCTCTGAGGCTGCTCAGACTGCTGCTGTGGGACTGTCCCACGTCTGACGTCCTACCGCTGGGACCAGGAGTCGGGGAGTGTTTGGACCTCACCGAAGGAGGACTGTGTTTGCCGCTTGGAGCAGGAGCTGCTTCTCTGTCATCACAACATCACAAAAAATGGGAAACAGACTTCATTATTTAATTTTTTAAGGGGAAAAGTGCCTGAATAAAACTGGTATTACTTTCTTTCGTTTTCAGTGTCAGCCAGTGAAAGTCTCCTTGCTTCCACATCTTCAGGCTCCGAGTTGGTTTCTAAGTATGCAGAGAGTGGAGTGTTGTCCCACAAGTCACAGACTAAAGGTTTATGAAGTATTTTAACACTTTGGTACCTGGAGAGAAGTAGAAAAGATGTGAGTAAAAATATAGTATAACATAAACACATAACATAAATGCAAGATGGCCAGGGGCTCTTTTATTACACATTCACAGAGACCTTAAAAAGACATAATTGAACGGCACAACAATAAAGAACATGAAAACAAGATTTTGACATTTTTAAAGAATACATTTGTGTGGTCAGATGATAAGGTTGAACTGTCATTAAAACCGCTTTACTCTTAAATGCTAAAATGTTAATGTTAAAGTAACATTTCTGTCTTAGTGGCTGGTAGGAATCAAGAGCATGAAAAAGTGTGTTTATTTGTGAAAATGACTTACAGCTTAGTTAAGTCTGGCTCATCATTTCTATATTTGCCTTTTAGAGGTTCAGGCAAGATGGGTCTCAGTGTTTTGTTGGTGCTCTCTAAAACATCATCCATCGATGCTGCAGATTCTGAACCAGACGGGACTGGTGACGGTGGATACTTGAAGAACAAACAAATACCACACAGAATCTGTCATGGACTTGTGAATAATAAGGGGACAGGGAAAATATTTAATTTCTTAGTAAATATTAAAATTTGGTCAGCATTGCCTTTTGAAAGATTTCATTACCAAGACTGATATTGATGTCTAGTAAGGGGGTGTTGTACATCATACTAGTGACTAATTTTGCGCTGAGAAAGGCATCAAGTGGATTGCTGTCTACCACT
>JAWCTZ010000975.1:0-26952 GCA_036850595.1 Rhyacichthys aspro | reverse complement strand
TAAATGAATAGATGAAAATCAAAATGAAACCTGTTCAAATCATATAAAACTAATTTAAATCCAAATAAAACCTGTATTAATCCAACTAAAACTTGTTCAAATCCAATAAACATGTTCAAATCCAACATGAACCATAATAACTGGATTAATTGTTTTTTGTTTTGTTTTTAAGATCTACAAATGAACAAACTGTGAACCAGAAATGTCCACTAAACAAATTTTAATAAATAATACTAGGCCTAATGTAATAATTAGGCTATTTAAGTATAACTTTATTATTCCTTTAGGGGTTAAACATAACTTCAGGCACCGTTGCAGTAAATAAAGATCGCTGTTCTTTTGAAAAAGGGAAGCAGCCTTATTTTATTTTATTTCTAACTTGTATTGTTTCAGATCTGTGCTGCTAACTGCTGTTAGCGTTAGCATGTGTCACGTGTCTCCCTTTCAACCAATAGAAACAGCGACGGGTGTTTATTCAAAACTAACATTATTTCGTGCCAAATGTCAAAATATACTTTACTACAGCGGCATATTGGAACAAATTACTGACTCGTGTTTTCATTATTTTACACAAACGCTACGTGTTTCCACCGAAAGTTAAAGAATCTCTCTCTCTCTCTTCTATTGATCCGTACCGGGAGTGTGATCCCATAATGCACTGCGCCAAGCGACAAAAAACGAATCACGAAAGGTATTATTTTAAATGTTTGTTTAATAATGCGACTGGTGAGGGTTGAGTGTATATTTTACGCTATATTCTGGTTTGTAAGCGGGTAGTTTTCACTGAGTTGTCGCGGTTACTATTGTGAACCATGACAGAGACCAGTATCGCTGCTGAAGGCTTCCCTCGTTCACTGCAACAGCTTCAGTACACTCTTGTTTCTCTTCAGATCGTATAAATCTTTCGCCTTTTACTAAAGATTTCCGTGGAGAGGAACAATAAGAGTTTTACCCAATTTTTTGATGCCCTGCGTCAGCGGGGCTTCCTTCCGTTGTAAAAAGAAAACTCAATAATCAAAAGAACTTCTAAACACATATTGCGAGGAATTATGGGAATAACTCTATATGTGTGCCATGATTCCAGCTTAAAAACTTTTTGAATATTCTGAATCACAACGCGTCAAACTCAATGTGGCCCTTTGTAATGTTTAATGTGTCTCTCCAAAACATTTAACAAGTCATATATTTGGAACTAGGTTTTATTTGGATTTGAACAGGTTTAGATGGATTTAAATTAGATTAATTTTACGTGTTCATGAAATCTTAAGTCAGTTTCTGCCACAAAGATGTATATAATCTGTTAAAATCCAAATAAAACCTGCTCAAATCTAATTAAAACCAGTTCAAATCCATCTAAAACTAGTTTAAATCTCTTCAAAACCTTAAGTCTAAATAAGTCTATATGGACAAAAAACTAGTACTAATGTGAAAACAGTTGGTCTGAAATACTTTTAAATGACTTATATTAAACTAAAATATCTTAAACGTTTCTTCTTCCTGAAGATGATGAAAATAACCTCAAACAGAATCTCGATGAGTTTCAGAGTCTGTTGTTCTGACTCATTTTTTACTCTGTTTTCCCCAGTTCCCGAGGGGCACCTGAACCTTTCTGGTTTCAGGTGGAGGGACTGTGTTGTTCTGTTTGGGAACGCCTCGGTGTTCCCCGGAGGAACAGGACAGGTGTCTGGGGAGGGGGAAGATGGGCCTTCACATGTGGGCATTTAAATAAGATTTACAACTTAAAACTATTTATAAGAATGTAAGCTGCAGCCAATGGTTTATAAACTACTTTCTGTCCCTAATAATTAGTTCAGACTCGATTATAATTCACAAAAAAGCATATTTAACCAGACATTTTTCTGTAAATACACATAAATAAACCCTCTGTTGTCACTAAACACAACGCACTTTACAAACCTAACACCTCCAGGACCCTCCAGACCCGGGGCCCTCAGAGCGGCCCCTCAGCCCGGCTCCGAGCCCCTTCCCCCGGCCTCGGCTCGGAGCTCCTCTCGGTCAAAAACGTGACACACGTCGGTTGTGTGACAGGTCACGTGACGGCTGTAGCGTTGATCCGGAAGGAGGGCGGGAGCAGAGGGGGCTGGTGTTACCGAGAAACTGCGACAAGGCACCGGAAGTAGGGCAGAGGCAAACCGGAAGTGGAGGGGGTCGGCTTCAGAATAAGATACAGTCAGTAGAAAAAGGAATGAGGGAAATGGGATCAAGTCAAGGGTCGAAGCTGCAGTTATTAACTGTTCATTTATTTGGACATCTTAAAAAAAACAGAAAGCACCCTAAAAAACTCACAAAGGGGTAAAGAAAATGGTTTAAACCCAAATAGTTTATTATAAAATCAATCATTTGTGTCTTTCTGATCCATATAGTGTTTATTGTAAGGGATTGTAACAGATGAGAACCTCTATTCAGGAACAGAAAACCTTGGACAATCACATGCTCCAAAAAGGAGCGCTCCCATTGGTCGACACTTGTCACATGACGTTCCAGGAAGTTTAATAGCTGCAGATAAAGTGTATTTTCAGCTGAATATGTCTTTTAACAGAGAAACAGCTGAAAAAAGAAAAGCATCAACAGAGAAAAGGGAGACAACGTAAAACACAGATAAATACTGTCAATTCAATCACGTAATGTTTAACGAGGAGGAGATAATTGTCGTCCTGACGCTGAAGTCACAGCTAAGCTAACGCTAAGCAGAAGAATAGACACTTTCTCAGTTTTATTAGTAGGTGTCTCATCTCTAAACCTCTTTCATGTCGGTCTGTGATTGGCCAAAGCTTCTGGTCTCAGCTAAACACTCAAACTAAAATCCTTGATATTAGGTCCACATAACAGTTCTTTGGGTACATTATGTAATAATCCTTGGGGTTTTTTAGTTCAATTATAAACTACTCTGTGCTGGATTTGTTTCTTAATCAAGTTTGACACGTCTTCTGTAGGAAATAAGCTTGAAGGGGTTGTGCGTAATGAATGCCTTTATTTTGAAAGTAGAATCCGGATGTTTGGTGTTATTTTGGTGGATTTGACGCTGGTAGAGGCCAGTTCAGCTGCATTCCTCTCTGCTCTGAAGCCTGGCCGAGGGACAGAGAAAGAAAGAGGCCGAAAACACAAATTATCCTCCACGACTGCGCTGGATTTGACGTTTTTTTAGTCGGACTTCGGCCTAAAGCGCGCAGGAAAGGCCCCGGACTTCCTTAAACCGGCTCTAATCTGGACATTTGGACTTGTGTTTTGACAAAAATGGAAGCTAATACGAGTCTGTGTGGGTGAGAAAAACCAATGCAGCTTTAGCGAAACAGCCTCCAGCCTTTTCCACGGCTCGGTTTCTTTTTTCTTTTTTTAATTTCTAATGAGGATTTGCAAGATGGCTGCTGACATCTAGCTTTAACAAGGACAGGAAAGAGACGTCCCCTTTAAACCTAACGGGGTATATCGGTGTATTTTTATCAGCTACGTTTACAATTATGGCTGTTTCATGGCACAATGTCCTTTCTCTGCTTTAGTCTTGGTCTTGAAGTGCGTTGGAGAAATGGTGAGGTGACGTCTGAGGCGAAATTACGCGTCAGAAGTGGATTAATCTGCCTTTAGCGAAATGTTAAAGCGAGATTAGGTGGATACGATTCACGAGGAGCTGAAATAAACCCGATTTGAAGTAGTATTTGTGATCAAATCGGTGAAATCGACGCAGAAAGAGGGCTGTGGATGAAGGGGGAAGCATAGCCAACATTCCTGTGGATCCCGAAAAGCCTTTGTTTTGTGCGCACAGAGAGCTGGACTCATTAAAACGATTAACTATGCAGTAAACAGCCCTTCGATACGACTGCACCAGCTATGATTTGATCTGTGATGAGATTATACAGCCATTGTTGTCGCCTGAAAACAAACAGAAAAGGCGTTTCTAAGGCCTGCTGCTGTGGAGATATGCGAGCCTCATAGCTGCGTTATTACTATTCATGAACAGAAAAAGAAAAGCCCCTTCCCTTGTTTCGTGTGTATCGCGTTGCTTTGAGCCGTAAATCTTTGCTGGATGCTCCTTTGATGCGTATTTTTGTCTCAGAATACCAAACCTTTACAGATCCTAAGATATAGATTGAATTTTCGCAGGGTGTGGGCTCAAACGGAGGCTTTTTACGCATGGTTTATTTGCGTAGATTGATCCATACTGACTCATAACTTGGCAGAGAAGTGTTTAAAGCGGCTTCACTTGATTCATTTTGATATTTGTACGCGTTAAGCTCCCTGTGCCTTGTCAAATAAACCTGTAGCTTCCCGTAAAAGAGGCTTGTACAGTCACACAGCTGTAACTCAGGCCTGCTCCGTGCGTTTTTAGTGGAAAGGAAAGCACCGTTTACTGTAATCGGTGTAACGTCAGCTGCTGTCACTGCTGCTGCTGTTTCTGTGGAAAGCACCAAGGTGTTGTCATCCTTCTCTCCCCTTTTTTTCCTCCTGGGGTTTGGTTTTTTTGTTGGAATTTGCTCCGAGCTGCAGCATTAAGCCACAGTCTTCAGCTGCTGTCAGAGAGAAGGCTCGGATCACAAGACAGGAGCATTTCAGAAGGTATTTGGATAAAAAAATAAAAGGGCGAGGGTTTGGAGTGGTTTAGGGTTTGGTCAGGACTTGGTTTAGACCTGGTTTAGTCTTTGGTTTTTGTTTATTTAGGCCTGGTTTAAGCCTGGTTCATGGTCAGGTTAGGCCTCGGTTTAGTCCTGGTTTTACATGATTTAAGCTCAGTTCAGTCCAGGTTTATTCTTCAAATAAAACTCGAGATAAGTCTTGGTTAGTCCTGTTTTAGTCCAGGGTTTAGACTATGTTTTTACTGTATTTAGGCCTGGTCTAAGCCTAGTTCAGTCCAGGTTTAGTCGTTGTATTGAAAGTGGCATAAGTCCTAGTTTAGTCCAGTGTTTAGTCTAAATACTCACAGGTTCAGGCCTTGGTTTAGACCTGTTTTGATCCTAGTTTTATGTTTTCAAAGCCTGGGTTAAGACTTGTTAAGACCAGGTTTATTCCTCATTTGAAACCTGCAACTAGTCTCAGTTTGGTCTAGGTTTAGTCCAAGCTTTATTCTACATTTAAATGGTGTTTAAGCCTAGTTTAAGATGAGGTTAGGCCTTGGTTTAGGCCTGGGTTTGGTCCTAGTTTAATGTGATCAAGGCCTTGGTTAAGACTAGTTCAGACCAGGTTTATTTATTACATATAACTCTCTGTAAGTCTCAGTTTAGCCCAGTTTAGTCCAGGTTTAGTCTAGTTTTTATGGTATTTAGGCCTGGTTTAAGCTGATTTAGGTCCAGGTTTGTTCATAACTTAAGTCTTGATAAAGTCCTGGTTTAGTCATGGTTAAATCTCTGTTAAGTGCTGATTTAGACCTGTTATAGTCCTAGGTTGATCCTAGTTAAGACCAGGTTTATTCATTACATGTAACTCGATGTAAATCCAGGTTTAGTCCTGGACTTAGTCTTTGTTGGACCTGGTTTAGCTCCAGCTTTGTCCCAGTTTAGTCTTGATTTAACCCTGGTTTACTCTTGAGTTTAGTTCTGTGTTATTTTAGGTTTAGTCCTGGTTCAGTCCTGGTTTAGTCCTGGTTTAGTCCTGGTTTAGGCTTTATTGATTCTGGATATAATCTTGGTTAAGCCCTGGCTCTTGGTTTAATTTAGTCCTAGTTTTGTCCTGATTCATTCCTGATTTAATCCTGGTTAAGTTCTAGGTTAGGGCTCAGTTCAGTCCTGAGTAACTCCAGCTTTTGTCTTTTGTTTAGGTTTAATTTAGTGCTGATTTTTTCTGGGTTTAGTTTGGTTAAGCTCAAGGTTTAGTTCTGATTCAGTCCTGCCCATGGCCCTTGGTTTACGTTTGATTTAGTCCTGGTTTAGTCCTGGTTTAGTCCTAGTTAATCCCAGCTTTAGTCCTGATTTAGACCTGGTTTAGTCCCGATTTATTCTTGGTACAGTCTTAGTTAATGCCTGGCTCTGTTTCTGGTTAATTCTTGACTTTAGTCCTGGTTTAGTCCTGGTTTAGTCCTGGTTAATTCTTGACTTTAGTCCTGGTTTAGTCCTGGTTTAGTCCTGGTTAATTCTTGACTTTAGTCCTGGTTTAGTCCTGGTTTAGTACTGGCTCTAGTCCTGGTTAATCCCGGCTTTAGTCCTGGTTTAGTCCTGGTTTAGTTCTTGTTAATCCTTGACTTTAGTCCTGGTTTAGTCCTGGTTTAGTCCTGGTTAATTCTTGACTTTAGTCCTGGTTTAGTCCTGGTTTAGTCCTGGTTAATTCTTGACTTTAGTCCTGGCTCTAGTCCTGGTTAATCCCGGCTTTAGTCCTGGTTTAGTCCTGGTTTATCCCTGGTCCAGCCCCGGTTGAGCCCTGTTTTCCCTCCCTCGTCCCCCGCAGACCCATCCCTCGGCGGACCGTCCCGGTGCATGCCCCGCTCGCACCATGACGTCCTCGGACATGGCTGAGACGTGGAGGAACTGCTTCGAGGAGGAGCTGATCTGCCCCATCTGCCTGCACGTGTTCTCGGAGCCCATCCAGCTGCCGTGTAAGCACAACTTCTGCCGCGGCTGCATCAGCGAGGCCTGGGCCAAGGACTCGTCTCTGGCCCGCTGCCCCGAGTGCAACCACGCCTACTCCCAAAAACCCAGCCTGGAGAAGAACCACAAACTGTCCAACATCGTGGAGAAGTACAACGCCCTGAGCGTGGAGAAGGCGTCCACTCCGGTTCTGCAGTGCATCCTGTGCCGTCGGGGTCCGCCTCTTCCCGCCGTTAAAGTCTGTCTTCGCTGTAACGCCCCCTGCTGCCAGTCCCACGTCCAGACGCACCTCCAGCAGCCCTGCTCGGCTCTGGGGCATCTTCTGGTGGAGGCGGAGGCGGTGAAGGCCTGGACCTGCCCCCAGCACGACGAGTACCGGCTGTACCACTGCGCCCGAGCAGACGGCCGTGTGTCAGTACTGCTGCTTCGCCCGGTGTCACCCGAGCCACGGCCACGCGGTCAGCGACGTGGAGCTGCGCCGGAACGACATCCGGGTGAGTACTGCCCCGCACGCAGGGGTTCGGACTGGGTTTGTACTGGTCCCAACAACGAGAAGTCGAGGCTAAAGCTGCTCCGTAAAGACGAGATAAAAAGTAATGAATGAGAACAAAACTCTGATAAATAAAAACCAAGTAAACAAAGACTAAATCCAATAAAAGGAGTCGAGTTGAGAAGAGTTCAATCATTCTCAGGTTTTTGAGCGTCGCTGAAGTGATGTCAGACACAAACATTTGTTAGAGCCTCGGGAAGACGACAGGAGACCAAAAGAGAACCACTTTAAATAGAAACTATGTTAACACTTGGAACCTGAATACCAGCCGTAACAGGTTAGGACTAGTTTACTTTCATTCAGAGAGAAATTATACTGAAGAAAAAGACTGTCACTAAATCTATTGTAGATATAGTCGACTAAAACTAGGATTAGACTAAATTATGACTAAAACTAAATTGCATTTTTGTCAAAAGACTAAAAACACTGACTACAACGAACATCCCTAACGCTAACGATTACTCGAACAAAGAAGCGCTTCGAGAATAACAGAGAATTCAATTAAAATATATTCTCCAGAAACAATAACAATCAACATCAATCTCACGTGAAGCATAATTATTCTTTTTCAGTTGCAGCTAAATACTTATTATACTTTATTCCTGGTCTAAGGACTTGATTAACATTAGAGACAAAAACAATTCACCAAACCTTTCAACAGATTCAGACAAAAAAAAGAACCTAATTTATCGAGATGTATTTTGCTCATCTCGTGGAAAACCCCTTGAGTCAGTTTGTACGTTGATGGAGCTCCAGTGTTCTCCAGCAGGGGCAGTAGAGAGCATTCACTTAAACAGACCTCTGCCACATTAAAGGTGCTGTGTGTATTGAGCTCACCACTCCATCTAGTGGCACAAAGCGATAAAACAAGCATCAGTTTGTTTATTTCACTAATAAAACACAAGACAAGAGCTTAACATTAGGACAATACTTTAATGTTAATATAAAAACATCATATTTTCAGTGGAAATAACAACATGTAGTTGTCTTTAAACATTTGCTGCTGTTGGAAAAATGGCTAATTTGGAAAAACTACTTTCTTAATTTGCATAAATGAAGGCAAACCCAGGACTGCTTCGGTTTCCAGAGTTAAAAATCAAACATTGCCAGGATAAAGGTTGCCTATTAACACCACTCAGCTTCATAAAAAACACTGTACAAAGGCGTCAGTGTCTCAGAGGTTATATATTTACTGCAGTCCTTGAAATGTCCATTTTGAGAAACAGTTGCATTTGGAGAACGCGACTCCCCGGTTTGTGTGCGTTCGTTTTTTTCGGCCTCTTCTGTTGGAATGACAAACAATGCAGAGGAGGGCGGAACAATGAGGGCCTCTCTGTGGGTCTTATCTCCCCAGCACAGGTGCATCCTCGCTGGGGAAGGCCGGTCCGGCGGAGGGGGGTCACTGGGGTCGGAGACAGAGACGGAGAGGGATTAATGCACTTGATACGTACACGTCCTGGAAATCCTGGAAATCCTGGAAATCCTGGAGTAGTCGAATGAATTCACAGGCTTTGGAAACGAGGGCGCATCAAAAATCACCAATTTATTTATTTTCAATCATTAATTTTTTATATTCCAGCCTGACAAACCTTTTATTTTGCAAAATGAAATGCAAATAAAAGATTTAAACCATGAAGGTCTAGGTCTTTAATGTAAATAATACATGACCAGAGCCCACTGTAAAGAAATAAAGTGCCTCTCGTCTCATTCTCAACACAAGGCCAGCACTTTCGTAGAAATACACAGAATGTGTCGCATTTTGTCGCGTGGTTCAACCATTTTCTATTTCCACTGAGAATGTGTCAGTTTAATGAACAGATGTTGATCTTTACAGTTGATGTTAGAGTTCTAGGGAGGCAACGTAAAACACAGATAAATACTGGTTTAAGTTGGATTTGAACTGGTTTTAGATGGATTTTAATGTGTTTCAGTTGGATTTGAACAGGTTTTAGATGGATTTTAATGTGTTTCAGTTGGATTTGAACAGGTTTTAGATGGATTCAAATAGGTTCACTGTCAATTCAATCACGTAATGTTTAACGAGGAGGAGATAATTGTCGTCCTGACGCTGAAGTCACAGCTAAGCTAACGCTAAACTCTAAACTTCAGTTTGGTCAAATGGATTAGTAACGAACAACAGAATTAAAAAAAAGAAAAAGACTAAAGGAGACATGTCAATTTTGGCTTAAGTCTTATTTTTCAGTCTGCTGTATTTACACCTGTGTCATTCATCCCAAAGGTGTGTAAGACCTCTGACCCCAGCCTCTTCACTTCTGGTCATGTGATCAGGGGTCATATTGGTTTCCCCTCATCATCCTGACCCGGTTTAGTCATGGAGGAGTGTTTCCTGCTCGTAAACGGTGACTCAGCTCATGTAAAGTTAATCCTGTGTCCTCGGGCTCCGGCTCCGAACGGGAACTACCGCGTTAACCAGCTTTAACAAGTCCTTTTGCAGAGTTTGTTGCTCAAGAGACTTGTTTTTACGCTCGATAATTTTGTTTACGTCACAGACCAGTCCAGTCACATTGTTGTGCATTGGACTGGGTCATAAAACCTCAAATTATTATTAATATTCTTAAATATTAAATTCACAGTTAGCCGGGTCTGGTTTTATTATAATGTAAAATAAATAATTAGATCAAACCTGTCCACACTGAGGGAAAAATCTCTTAATTTATAAAGTGTAAATCAAGTGTAAATAATTTTTGAAAAACCCATCCAACTTTAAAGACTAGATTAGAGTTTTTTATATTTTATTTTGGAATATCACCCTGTACTGATTTATGTTACGTGTATTATTATGTAGTGCACAAAAATAAATCCATTAAATTTACAAGAAATATTTTACAATTTTTTTTAAGTTAAGGTAAAATCATGTCAGTAACGTTATAGCTTTAATTTTTATTTTATCGTTAAAATCATTATTTAAAAATTTTCAAATAGAATTAAAACATATATTTAACATGGAAATACATGCATTTTTTTACAGTAAAAAATGCAGCTGTGCCAGAAATTTAATGTAAAATATGTGTAAATAAAGGTAGTTTTGTCATCATTTCAACAATATGGTTATTCTCTGTTAAAGAAGCAGGATTTTATCGATTTGTAGTTTAAGGTTTTTTAATGTGGCATGAAATTTACAGACTTTTTTTACAGTGTGGAATCTGGGAGACTGTGAAAGTGCTTCTATTTTTATATTATTGTTAGTGTAAGACGCTGTTGGGACAATATCTGCTTTAAAATGTCTCCACTTCAGGCCAGAGCTGCCTTTCCCTTTGGCTCCTGCTCTGTTTTTTGTTGTTTTTTTCTGATGGAGCGTTGAACTGACAGCTGACGAGCCCCCGGTCGCTCAGATACCCCCCTGACACCCCTCACTCACCGCTGAGACCCTCCTCTGGGGCCGACCCGTCTCATTCCGCTCCGTTTTCACCCCTGGCTTCTGCTCGGAGCCTAACTCGATCAATCGCTCCAAAACCAGGTCAGAGTCCTCACGCAGCACGACCGAGAGGACGCCATATGTAGGACACTGTCTCCTGCCGCCGAGAGGACGGGAATAGGACCATTTTTTACTTAAAGCAGATGAATTTACATGAAACTTTAAGATAAAATTACAACGACTGCATTTAATTGAAGGGTCTGGCAGATATACGAAAAGAATCAATGCTCAGTCCAGTTTAAAACCTGGTCTATTGAGACAGAAAGAACCTAAACTGATTTATTTTCAGTCTGAGGGTGAACAGATAACGCAATAATATCATGATACAGCGCTTCCGCCGACAGTAATTTACAATAAATCGTGATATCTGTCAAACTGAAGTGGAAATATAGCCCCAGGTATTGTATTTGCATTCTGTTGTCATTTTAGGATTAAACAGGTCTAAATCCGGACTAAGCAGGTCTAAATCAAGACTAAACAGGTCTAAATCAGGACTAAACAGGTCTAAATCAAGACTAAACAGGTCTAAATCAAGACTAAACAGGTTTAAATCAAGACTAAACAGGTTTAAATCAAGACTAAAAGGTCTAAATCAATAAAAGGTAAAAAAGGTAAAGACTAAAGGTCTAACAAGACTAAAGGTCTAAAGACTAAAGGTCTAAAAGGACTAAACAGGTTTAAATAGGACTAAACAGGTCTAAATCTAGACTAAGCAGGTCTAAATCAAGACTAAACAGGTCTAAATCAGGACTAAACAGGTCTAAATCAAGACTAAACAGGTCTAAATCAAGACTAAACAGGTTTAAATCAAGACTAAACAGGTTTAAATCAAGACTAAGCAGGTCTAAATCAAGACTAAACAGGTCTAAATCAAGACTAAGCAGGTCTAAATCAAGACTAAACAGGTTTAAATCAAGACTAAACAGGTCTAAATCAAGACTAAACAGGTCTAAATCAAGACTAAACAGGTCTAAATCAGGACTAAACAGGTCTAAATCAAGACTAAACAGGTCTAAATCAAGACTAAACAGGTCTAAATCAAGACTAAAGAGGTCTAAATCAGGACTAAAAGTTAAATCAACTAAACAGGTCTAAATCAGGACTAAACAGGTTTAAATCAAGACTAAACAGGTCTAAATCAAGACTAAACAGGTCTAAATCAGGACTAAGCAGGTCTAAATCAAGACTAAACAGGTCTAAATCAGGACTAAACAGGTCTAAATCAGGACTAAACAGGTTTAAATCAAGACTAAACAGGTCTAAATCAAGACTAAACAGGTTTAAATCAAGACTAAACAGGTCTAAATCAAGACTAAACAGGTCTAAATCAAGACTAAACAGGTCTAAATGAAGACTTTTTTATTTCGACGCACCACAGCTTGATTGGTCAAACTGTGGAAAGATGGCTCCTTGTTTGACAAAAAGCATTATTTGTTTTGTTTTGTCATTTTAATCTAATTTAAACCTTTATGATATATTCCTTTAAATCGACCTTGTTTTCTCTGCTTCTAAATGAAACGTTTCACTGAGAGAAAGGAGCAGCTGGAGGTTTTTTATATGTTGTCTCCGTTTACTCCGACATGAATCTCCAGAGTTTCTCACGTGTCTCTGAAGCAAACACAGAAAAGCTCCGGTCGCTATGACGGCCCTGCCTCGTCCTCGGAGCTAATTTAGCCTCCTCCGCGCGGCTAATATCTCAGGAATTGGGAGGAGAGGCTCGGGTTGGATGAGGTCACAACTCGACATGATCCAAGACGGGTTTGGATTCATGCTGATGGAACACAAGGAGCAATAAAACAATAAAAGTGCACCAGAAAGGCCTTAAATCGTCCAGTAAACATGCTCCATTTGATTTTTAACTACTGCATTATTTTCTAACGTTGGAAAAATGTAATAATAGCTGGTCATTGGACTAAAATGGAGTGGTTTAGGTTAATAAATCAGGACTAAACGGGTCTAAACCGGGACTAAACGGGTCTAAACTAGGATTAAATGGGTCTAAACCAGGATTAAACAGTTCTAAACTAGGATTAAACGGGTCAAAAACTAGGACTAAACCAGGTCTAAACTATGATTAAATGGGTCTAAACCAAGATTAAACAGGTCTAAACTAGGACTAAACAGGTCTAAACTAGGACTAAACAGGTCTAAACAAGGACTAAACGGGTCTAAACATGTCTAAACTAGGACTAAATGGGTCTAAACCAGGATTAAACGGGTCTAAACAAGGACTAAACAGGTCTAAACTAGGACTAAACTGGTCTAAACCAGGACTAAACCAGGACTAAACAAGTCTAAACTAGGACTAAGTGGGACTAAACCAGGTCAAAACCAGGATTAAACCAGGATTAAACCAGGATTAAACCAGGTCTAACCAGGACTAAACAGGACTAAATGGGTCTAAACTGGTCTAAACTGGTCTAAACCAGGACTAACCAGGACTAAACTGGTCTAAACTGGCCTAAAGTCGTGTACTTCATTAGATTTTTGTTTAACTGCAGTGTTTTGTTCCGTTGGAAAGTGTAATAGAAGCAGGTGATTTGAGACCGGTTTTAAATCCAGGTCCATGGTCTTTGTCCTGTTTTTAACCTGAGTCGTGTTTTTTCTTGGTCGACAGCAAACCCTGTTGCGGCAGCAGGAGCGAGTGGAGGAGCGGGTCCAGGAGATCGAGGAGCAGCTCTGCAAACTGGACTCGGACAAATGTGTCGTCGAGGTACGTTGTTCCTGTTCAGACTGAGACTCCACAAGTCCACATGAGTTATAACCCGCTGAGTCAAAGATGGCTGCCATTATCTACCACACACGTGTTTACATTGACTTATATGTAAAGATTATATGTAAAGAAAAGGACTAAACAGGACTAAACAGGACTAAACAGGACTAAACGGGTCTAAATCAGGATTATACAGGTCTAAACAGGACTAAACAGGTCTAAATCAGGATTATACAGGTCTAAACAGGACTAAACGGGTCTAAATCAGGATTATACAGGTCTAAACAGGACTAAACGGGTCTAAATCAGGATTATACAGGTCTAAACAGGACTAAACTAGGACAAAACCAGTCTAAACTAGGACTAAACAGGACTAAACTAGGACTAAACAGGTCTAAACTAGGACTAAACTAGGACTAAACAGGTCTAAATCAGGACTGTTTTATTTAGACGAACCACAGCTTGATTTAAGGCTCTGTTTGGACAAAGATTTTGAGCCAAAAAGTAAATGTCCTTCACATAAAAGACCATGAAGTTATCTGGATACAACTATATAACGATAAATTTACACCGAGCAGCTGTACTTTATATAATTATTATATTGCACTGAGAAAAACGTGTGAATAGAGCCTGAAATAGTCTGAAATGTGCTTAAATTCAGGACCGAGTGTGTGAGCTGAAGGAGGAGGTGCGTCTTCAGTACCAGCGAATGCACCAGCTCCTGGAGGAAGACCTGGGCCGGACTCTGGAGGCTTTGGACCGAGCCCAGGCCCGGTTCTGTCAGGACAACGCCGCCCAGGTCCTGGCTTTGGGAGAGCAGCGGCACGAGGCCCAGAAACTGCTCAGCTCCATCCACACGGCCTTCGGCAAATCAGAGGAACTCAGCTTCATGAAGAACACCAAACCGGTCAAAATACTCACCGACAGGTAATAAATCAAGACTAAACAGGTTTAATCTGGACTAAACAGGTTTAATCTGGACTAAATAGGTTTAATCTGGACTAAACGGGTTTAAATCTGGACTAAACAGGTTTAAATCTGCACTAAACGGGTTTAAATCTGGACTAAACAGGTCTAAACCAGGACTAAACGGATTTAAATCTGGACTAAACGGGTTTAAATCTGGACTAAACAGGTCTAAACCAGGACTAAACAGGTCTAAACCAGGACTAAACGGATTTAAATCTGGACTAAACGGGTTTAAATCTGGACTAAACAGGTCTAAACCAGGACTAAACAGGTCTAAACCAGGACTAAACAGGTCTAAACCAGGACTAAACAGGTTTAATCTGGACTAAACAGGTTTAAATCTGGACTAAACGGGTTTAAATCTGGACTAAACGGGTTTAAATCTGGACTAAACAGGTTTAAATCAGGACTAAACAGGTTTAATCTGGACTAAACAGGTTTAAATCTGGACTTAACAGGTTTAAATCAGGACTTAACAGGTTTAAATCAGGACTAAACAGGTTTAATCTGGACTAAACAGGTTTAAATCTGGACTTAACAGGTTTAAATCTGAACTAAACAGGTTTAAACCAGGACTGAACAGGTTTAAACCAGGACTAAACAGGTTTAAATCTGGACTAAACAGGTCTAAACCAGGACTAAACAGGTTTAAATCTGGACTAAACAGGTCTAAACCAGGACTAAACAGGTTTAAATCTGGACTAAACAGGTCTAAACCAGGACTAAACAGGTTTAAATCTGGACTAAACGGGTTTAAATCTGGACTAAACAGGTCTAAACTAGGACTAAACAGGTCTAAACCAGGACTAAACAGGTCTAAACCAGGACTGAACAGGTTTAAACCAGGACTGAATGTTTAAATTCATGAAGCGAGAGCCGTATGACGCTGACCACGTTTAAAACCACAAACACTAGCTTTGTGTCGGAAAAAGAACATTTATCATGTTTTCTGTTTGAATCTGACGTTTATAATGAAAGGAATTGAGAGACATTTTGACGTTTACTTCTTGTTTTCTTGAGTGAGGATTGTATATTAATCTTTTTTATTGAAGAAGTGGGTGTTAACATTTATGTTGTGCGTGAAGTGACGTGTGACCCGCTGGCGTCAGGTGAGTTTGATGGTTCTGAACCTGTCTCTGCTGCAGGTCTCAGGCGTGTGTCGGCAGCAGCCTGCCTCCGTACAAAGTGGGCAACCTCAACTCCAAGTTATTCCTCTCTGAAATCTCCAAACGAGAGAAGAGTCTGAGGAGAACGCTGGAAGGTGAGACATCTAGTGGTAGAAATGCAGAGCTCTGCCTCTGAACACTCCCACACACTTTATAGAATCCATCAAAACAACTGAGCCCTCTCCTCCAGCAGGGCTCAGGCTTTTCTCTGCTTTATTGTAGTAACAGGAAGTAATAGGCCCTTCAGTTTTATTCAATAGAGCTTTAAAGTTCTATTGTTTTAAGAAAGCAAATTCAAAGAGTGTTGTTTGGAGGGGATTATACTTAATACTGTTTAATATATTATTGAAAACATATTTTTTCAGGAGCAAGACAATAAATAAGACACTGAAATGATCTCATGAAAAACAAAGACTAAGATCTGTGATCTATAATTTCTCTGTCTTTATCCGTCTTATTAGTTGTATTTATTTGAATGTATTTGATTGTTTCTACTTGTTTTTATTTGTGCAGCGCTGGTTGTTTTAAATGTTCTTCATAAATAAACTCTCTTCTCTGTCTCAGCTCCGCTCACGCCGCCCTCGACCTTCCTTCAGACCGTCCCAGCATTTCCCAGCGGACAGAGCTCTGGCTCCGGAGCCGAGAAACGCAAACACTCCTCCGCTTCCCGAAAACGTCAGCAAAACCTCCAGCTTCAAAGACTCCTCTTCTTCCTCCTCGTCTTCGTCTTCTTCGGCGAAACAGCCGTACCTCGGCTCCGGCTCCAACTCGGGCGAAGGCCAGTCGACCAATCAGCAGCCGCTGGGTCCCTGCGGCCCCTCCCACATCAACGAGAGCGGCTCCACGTCCAATCACCACTCGGGGGCGGTGTTCGGCTCCTCCCACTTCCCCCCCGGAGGCAGCGGGTCGTCCCACTCGTCGCAGCAGGCCGTCCTGCCTCAATACGGCGGCCGTAAGATCCTGGTGTGCACCATGGATAACTGCTACTGCTCCGGAGTGCCGTCGGTGTCGGGGCATCGCGGACACCCTCCTTACCCCCGCTCAGGCTCCTTCCCCTGGGTCAGCGCTCAGGACTACCCCCCTCCTCCTCCGCCTCCGGGGCTCGCCTCCGGGGGGCCGTCCATGCAGGGACTGGCCGTGAGAGACTGGATCGACGCCGCAAACGCACAGACACGCCGACTTCTACGGGCTGTACGGGCAGCCGTCCACAAAGCACTACGTCACCAGTTAACACAGATTAGACTCAAAAAACACACAACGACAGATAAAATATACTTATTTTAAGTTTTAAATTCCTGCTTTCTTTACTAAATTCATCCCTGATCATTTTCCAATGAGAGCACTTTGGTTAAAGGTCTCCTGTTGTGCTTTACCCACTGCTTTAGGAACAGGTGACCTTTCATTTAGCATTAGCATTTAGCAGTTGGAAAATAACATTAACAACAAACTATATCTTTGACCTTTTGTTGCTTTATTTTCACTGAAAGCTAACTCTGTTGCGTATTGTTAGCATTCAGAACTCACAGCAGAAAGGTTGTGGGTTCGATTCCCGTCAGGGCAGGCCTCTCTGTGTTGAATTTGCGCATTTTTCCATTTGTCTGTAGTAGTGTAGGCCCAGTTTTACCCACAACTAAAAATACTGTAGATAATGGGGCCTTAAAAAATAGAATTGTAATCTTAATGGGACTGTCCTGTTTAGATAAAATGAAGATGTGAATTTTTGATATTGTTACTAGTTTTCACGTCAGAAATCCCTCCAAATTATCTGAAGAGTAAAATACGGCTGCTGCATGAAAGTATTGTTAACAGTAATAACGTACTTTAGGGAGTACCTCAAACACTCTTGGCATTTATACCATTTCCCAGTGTAATGTGCCCCTGATATAAACTCACTGAAAAGTCTCTGAAAAGTCAAAAAGTGTTCCCTGAAAACCTTAGAATCTCAATCCAGTGTAAATATGTGGAAAACTGTTGCTTCTCTTCACGTTTAATTTAGAAAGTAACATATCCTTAAAAAGAAATCTTTTCTAATCCCTCGTGACAATTCGTTTCTTAAACCTTATTTCCACTGGAGCAGTACAGGTCAGTTTCCATTCATAAAACTATATTAAGTGAGAAATATTGGACATTTTTCAACAACAGCATTGTACTCTCAACAAAAAAAGACCATTTAATTTGAGTGGTCTCTTTATCCCAAAACAAAACAACAAACAGATGTATATTTTATAAGAATTGGATAAAACACAGCCCTCTTTGCGTCTGTGCTAATTTCCCAGTGGACACTCGTGGTACTGCAGCAAAAAAACTGCAAAGAATAATTCCGATCAACGATAAGGCAAGTAAAACTAATAAAAAAGAGTGTAATGTTCAGTTTATTGTCAGATTAAAGATCCATAGTATAGATCTTTAAATTGTGACATGAAAGAGTGAGTCTCTAAAATGTGAAAAACACAATATACTGTACTTTTTTGTGTTTAATGGCAGCACAGGGGCCTCTTTACCTGAACCAAACTGTGCCGTACTGCTCTGTGGATGAATATAAGCCCCTCCAAAATAATAATTCCTTAATATCCCTAAAACAAAAGCATAAAATAACGATATTTTTTCTGTCGATTGATGTAGACACCAAATAACACCGCACCAATACCGACTGTATTCACCGGAAAACCCACCATGTATTCTCATTACCGCAGTTATATCCACGAATAATGTTTATATCTTTGGACATTTATAAACATTCGGGGGCAGGGTTATTAAACTGTACGTCTTTTCTTTGTTTTTTTTTGTTTGTTTGTGTTTATTGTATTAAATGCTTCACTTTTTGGGACAAACGCTGTTGGCTCAAAAGGAGACGACAAGATTTAATTTATGAAATAACGGGAAAGGAACTCGAATCTTATTGTTTTTACATTTTAGTGTCTTTTAAAGTTATTGTATCCATGTCTTGTCTTAACACAGTTCTGTCTTTAGCGACACTTTCAGTACGTTTACCGGCACAGACGAGTCGAGTTATGGTTTAAACTCAAAAAGACCGTTTAATTTCACTGCTGTCTTTGTTCGAGGAAGAAAAACAAATGGAAAACCAATGGATGCAGTGTAAGAACTGGATAAAACACAGCCCGCTTTGTGTTAATGCTAATTCCCCAGTGGCCACTCGTGGTACTGCAGCCAAAAAAATCTACAAGAAATAATTCTCATGGACATGTTAAATGGCTAAAAGGGAAACTAAAGCAAACAAAATGGAGGATAATGTCCAGGTTATTGTTAAAACTCATTCCATGGATCCTTAATTTGTCAAAAATCTTCTAAACAACCAAGAAAAAATACATTTAAGGATTATGTACAGTGGCTAAGAAGAAAACAAATTCACATTTTGTTTTATACAGCACTTAGCAACTGAAATGTGTCTAGAGGAGGGTTTCATGATGTCAGAAAAACATATTATAACTTTTGTGAATATTTTAATAATGATATAAGCTGTGATATTTACATGGTCTTTGCCAAAGTAAATGTTTAACTGATTTAACTGAAGAAGCAAAAGGCTCTGGACAAACTTCCACTCGTCAAAGTTAATTATCAATTGGGATTTATTTGCTACTTATAATTGTACCACGAGGATCTGGCATTTACGCAATCCTGGTCCAGCTCCAGTCCCACTACGCAGCAGTAGTTTTTATCCTTTCTATCCAAGCCGATTAGCTCGACCGTTAGCTAACAAGCTGCAGGTTACTCATTAGCATGTTTTGCTAAATGATGCTTATCTGAAGCCTTGGAACTGCGCTAAAATACTCCTTTTGTCAACTATAATTGGACCACGAGTATCTAATATGGTTGCAATGCTGGTCCAGCTCCAGTCCCACTACGCAGCAGTAGTTTTTCTCCGTTATATCAAAGTCCGCCCGCTCGACTTTTGATTTATTCCAGTTGTACTAAGACGTTTAAGTGTATTTGTGTCATGTAAACGTACTGAGTGTCTCTGCTTTACTTCTGTTCAATTGCTCTTTTTAAAATGGTCTTCGGTTTCTTTTACGTGTCTCTTTGTTTTCGGCACTTCTTTCCTTTTCGTTGCTGAATGGCTTGAACACAAAATGCTCTTCCACGTTCCCCGCTTTTATTAGGGAACTCTTACAATATGGACGCCTTGTTATTTTGACTACGGACACTTAGAAAAAGATGGACTACGGAGCGACGTCTCTTTGAATTTTGGGGGATTTTGAGCTCTTATCTCAAGCACACCCTTCCACAAAAACGGGATTAACTCCAAAACTTCCCGTTGCGAGGCTTCCCTGATGAAACAAAGTGGAGTTTAGACCAAGGTTTCCGTTTGCTAATGACTTTTGGGGTTGTTAAAAGCTTGAGGAACTGGACAAACCAAACCAATGAAGCATCAGGACGTTTTGACGATGCTGTAATTGTACTTCCTGCAGGGCAACGATGTCACATCCTCTCAGAAAAAGCACACACGAGATTTTCACTTCCTGTTTGCAGCTGAAAGCATGCAACGGAGCGTCTTACAAAAGCACTCGGATCAAGAACAGTGGCGGAAAAACTCAAATAAACTCAGTGTAAAGACAAAACCGAGGAGGAGTACTTAGTTTTTCATGAACGTTTTGTAAAAGACAAACTGCTTCCTGTCAGCAATGATCGTGATCCTGAAGAGGAGCTGTTACAACAGACACAAAAAAAACAACTTAAAGTATCTTTTTTTGTAAATATTTTGTGAAATGGAAGAATTGCAGACGTGATTTGGAGAAGGGTCCAAATAAAAATGGAAAAAGGTCTCGGTGCTGTTTCATTTCTCACAATAGTTTGAAATGTCTCACTTTGGTTTGAACATAATCTCTGCATTTTATGGCTAAGCTTTGGCGACAGGTTGTAAATGATATGTTTGTGATAAAATAAGGTTTGAATAGCTGTATTTTCAAAGGATTGTTGAGTCAGTAACTTGTCTGTCCCAGTCTCTTTGCTTCACAACAAACTGAGAATCCATCTTCGAGATCCCCCTCATCGATGTTCTTCATGACGGCTTTAGTTGACGACAAATGCTCTTTTTTTAGTGTTTTTAGCCACAAAAACACAGGTCTTTTTCAAAACCTGTTGTGTGGACAGACAGAAAGGGTTTATTCATTATTTTCTGTCCTTTTGCCTTTATTTGATGGGTACAAAGAGGTGACAGAGGAGAGTGACACTGAGGATATGATCCGAGCGGGATTCGAACCCCGGTCTCTCGAGGTCTCTCTAAACTCATTATTTGCTCCAAAACCCGGTTACACAACTGTCATTATTGTTTATGTCCCTTTGATGATGATATTTGCTGCTCTTTTTACAAAAACAACCTGAGTGAACTGTACGGAGACCCCCCTGCACTTAATAATAATCAGTTTGACCCTTTTTAAGTTAAAAAGGCATTACTTCTTTAATAATTAATACAACTAAAGTCTAAAGTATGTTAAACGTGGAACAAGGATAACTGTATATTTTGTTTAATCTGAAGTCTAATCTATTTCCTCACTTTAAATATTTATAGGATAAATTCAGAGATTTTCCCAAAAGCACAATAAAGGCAGTGTGCTCCTTCACAATATTAAAGTATTTAAAAAAAAAACAATACTAATTGAATTTGATATAGTCAATTATTTTGCTTTTTTTATATTATGCATCAAACTACAGTCAATGTATCTACTCTTCACAACTCCATCTAGTGGCAGGATGTGGTATAACAGGCCTTTCCTCTGACACTCTTTGTGAAAAAGATTTTTTATTTTTACCATTTACTTCACCCCACAGACTTTTCGCCGTCTTTATTACACGTTTTATTAATCTGTAAAGACTCAGTGAATCAAACAGAGGCCCATTTAAACTGTGAATGAGGCTCTGGGGTTTAAGTGGGAGGAGAAAGTCTGTGGAGAAAAAACAGGATGGACCGAGTCTGAGGAGCTCTGCAGTGATGCTTTCCACAAAACAGCACTTTAAAATCCCATTCAGACGCAGAAATGGAGCTCTAAAGCCTCGCAAAACTGTCGAAAATAGGACTTTCTTTTCTTGTGGACGCGTTTTCTCCAGACTGCAGTAACAAATTCTACTCAAACACGTCATAACTTTTTTTTTTCACCGAATCTAAGAACTTGAAAAGCGTTGCTCTTCATAAAACCCTCATAAAAACAGCTCTGATTCAGTCGTCCTCCGTTTGACTTTAAACAGACGCTTTGTCACAGCTGTTCCACATCTGTCTGCGTCAGTCTGTCGTATACGAGCCGCTCAATTAGTTTGGGATTATGAGATAAAGCCACAGGAGTTTATGTCCCGTTAAACGCAGCGAGGCCCACACAAAGTTTATCCCTCATTTTTTGGGGTCACACTGATTATAAGGCTACAATACACACAAAATAGCTTCTAGTTTAATTTAAGTTTGAATGTTTTTAAATGGGAACATGTAAAGCTATGTAAAAGTGTATAAAAAATGAGGCAAAAAACAGAAAAAGAAGAGGAAATAAAAATAAAACAAACTCCAAAAAAGGTTCAACAAAACACTGTAATCAGATATTTTTCTTTGCTCTAAGGAGATGCAGTTGAATTATTTTTTTGTATCCTGTTACATATGATCAGTTATCCCCCAAATCTACCCATAAATGTATTAAATATTTAAATTCCAAATGGTAAAATGTTCTTAAAACATATAATTTGACCTTTGCATGTTTAGATAAAACAAGCTGCTTATAAAACATTAATTTAACTTTAGAAATTCTGGGATAGATGTGATTATTTTTGGTATTTATACTTCTCTGATACTGTTACTTGAACAGGTTTTATTCAGATTTGACCAGTTTTTATTTGGATTTAAGCAGTTTTTAGTTGGATTTAAACAGGCGTTATTCAGAAATGAGCAGATTTTATTTGGATTTGAGCAGGTTTTATTTAGGTTTGAACAGGTTTTAGTTGAATTCAAACCGTTTTTATTCAGATTTGAACAGTTTTATTTAGGTTTGAACAGGTTTTAGTTGAATTTAAACAGTTTTAATTTAAATTTGAGCAGGTTTAATTTTAATTTTAAACAGGTGTTATTCAGATTTAAACAGTTTTTATTCATATTTGAACAGATTTATTTGGATTTGAGCAGGTTTTATATAGAGCCACTCCAGATGAAGAGCCAAACCACACAACTGTCCAAAGCCTTCCTCAGACTCTGCTTCTGTTTGTGAGCTGTCAGGACCTGATGTCTGAACTGTGCAGACGCTGTTCCGAGTCCTCGCTCTGGACTCGTTCTGAAGCCTGTCGCCCACAGAGCCTCTCGAACAGAGCTCGGTTGTTGTCACCAGCAGCTGACTCCACCTGCTGCAGCTGCGACCACCACCAGAGTCTGCTGCTCACGCTTTCCCTCAGACCAGTCCAGAAGAGAACACAGCCTTTATCTTTATCTATTTAACATGTGGAAAAGGCTCAATGTGTAAAACATAGGATAGCATAAACTACATGGTAAAAGTAAACTGAACTAGATCACGCTAAGGCTTATTTTTTTCATGTCTTTTGGAATTGAACATGGTTTTTTTCCCATGTTTATTTGATTTGAAGAGGTTTTAGCTGAATTTGAACATATTTTAATTGCATTTAAACAGGTTTTATTCATATTTTAACAGGTTTTATTTGGATTGAATCAGATTATATTTGGATTTTAACAGGTTTTAGGTTGATTAAAACCAATTTTATCTGGATTTGAGCATGTTTTATTTGGATTTGAACAGGTTTTATTGAGATTTTAGTAGGTTTTCGTTGAATTTAAACCAGTTTTATTTGGATTCGAGCAGGTTTTATTTGGATTGGAACAGGTTTTACTTGGGTTTGAAGAGATTTTAGCTGGATTTATCATGTGCAAAACCCAGTGAAAAATTGAGACTCTCTTGAACATTTTGTAATCTCTTTATTAACATACGTTACTTTCAGCTCTGACAGATTACATTCAAGAAATATCAAAAGGAAATGCCTCTAGAGTAACCCTCACTATTTCAAAAGAGCACAGAGAAACGTATCGAGAAAAATCTCCTACGGCACACGTTATAGACACAGCAGACTATAACCTGTGCAAAAAAACAAACAAACAAAAGCCAAGCTATTTACATTTTCCATAAAACCTCTCTCTTTTCTCTGAACCATCTCATAGTGTTCTGCTTTTTACATATTAACAGTAATGAGCTGGAGAGGAGTGAAAACAGTGGACCCTTTTCTGACATTAAAAAAACATATAACGCAAGCAGTCTACTTCACCATAAATAAAACGGTTACAAAAATATAAACCTCGAACGCAGCTGTAGTGCAGACGAGCGGGGAATGATTAAAGGAGGAAAGAGACAGAAGAGACCGGACTTTTGTGAGTTTAGGATGAAAAATAAAAGTAGAACAGCAGTTTAAAAGGGTTTGAATGAAGTGTGAACGTGTGTGGACCGTAGACAGTGGAATTATTGGACGAAAGAAAACAAAACTTCACCAATTTGGAAGATTTGGAACCGGAAGTGATGGCCATATAAGGACAAAGAGGCGGAGTTTAGAAAAGCAAAGATATAAATGAGCATGAAGTTTTTGGAATGGGAGCAGCAAACTATTTTCTAGTTTTCTTATTTGTCTCAAAGGTAGTTATTGGTTGGTGTTAGTTTTTGAATAGTTTGAAACCAAATTTAAAGCAACACTCTGTACCTTTTGCCTAAAAATACGTATATACGCTTAAAATCATTTTGAAGTCGCTGACCTACAACAGAGAGAAACCTTTATTTCATACGTATCTAGTTTGGCTCATTCTGCATTTAACGTCCCTCAAATTAAACACATAAATACATTTAAGTTTCAACGCTGGTGTTTGTTTTTGTTTGATATTGAAATTAGAGCAAATTTTATGATTTTTTTAAGACTATGTAACATTTTACTTGATGCATTATCCCAGATTTAACAATGCAAAGGTGCTTAAAATTTATTTATATTTTAGGGTAAATAGAATCAGGAGTCAATACTTTTCCACTGTCTATGGTACAAACTGTAGTATTATTATTCCCTTTTGGGTCTACCCTGTTCTCCATCTTGAAAAAAATGTCTGCTATTAGTAAACATCGTGAACATAGAGGGTTAAGAGTCCATTGTATTTTAGCGTTAGCAGTAGGCGTGGTACATTCACAGGTTGTTTCTCCGTCTAAGGCCCAGGAGGCGCTGTCAGTGCACGTCGCTCGCTGTGTGTGGTGTGTTCCTCCTGAGAAGAAGAAAAAGTAGATCCCGAGCTACTTTTTCTTGGAGTTGACGCTCTTGCAGACCCAGTTCATTCCCTCCTGGAAGAGACAGAAAACTCATTAGGATTCAATCTGAACAAAGACATTCATATAAAAAACAAACCGGTGAATGAACCTGGACGTACCTGGATGCCCTCTCCGGTCAGGGCTGAGCAGGACTGGATTTGCCAGATCCTGTCTCTGATCGTGTGCAGGTTTAGACCCTCTGCGATTTCGGAGGCGGGGGCCGCTGTGAGCAGGTCCTGTTTGTTCGCAAAGATCAGCACCGGGACGCCACTCAACTTCTCCTCGTCCAGTAGCTCTGCCAGCTCCTGTGACACAACAACAATCTAAATTCAACCACTGGATACAACTTTCCCTTTTAATTCAACAGATACATATACACGGTGTGTAAAAATCCACCCTTCTGTCCGTACCTGACCCGTCTCCTCAAACCTCTTTCTGTCAGCACTGTCGATGACATAAATCTGAAACAGACAAAAGGTCATTACAGTTTATCACAACGTAAAGCATCAACGTGATTACACAAGTGTCCTTTGACGTGTCTGAGCAGACTCACTAAAACATCAGTGTTCTCGAAGTAGTTCCTCCAGTACGGTCTGATCTTCCTCTGTCCCCCGATGTCCCACACGTTCAGTTTGAAGCCCTGAGACTGCACGCTCTTGATGTTGAAGCCCTGGGAAACAACAAAACAAAACACATACAAACAAAAGCAAATGTTTATTTGGGAAAGATGACTTTTATATATATTTTCTTTATCATTCTATCATATTAGATACAAATAAAGTGGTATTCATGGGGACATATTGTGCAAAGATACAGCACATCTCACATATTCAATGTGCTCCTCATTTGGCTAAAATGAAATACATATAAGTTTAGCTTGGCTTTGGTAACTGTTTCTATACAAAGGCTTATTTATTATACACCCCTTAGATCAATGTTTAAAATAGCACTGTAATAACTCAGAGAATTAAGTATATAACAGTTTAAATGCTATCCTTCTCACTTATTTCTAATCCTGGCAACAGTCGTGCCTTTGAGTGTTGCATTTAAACCATTTTCTATTGAATTTCTATTCTATTGCCAACCCAAAATTAAAATTAAATGTAAACATATGAAACATATTGCTATTTTTCCTCACACAGTTGTATTTTCTGTGCTTTTCAGCGCTGTATACCTGTGTAGGGGTGATGTGGCTGATATCCTCTGATGCTAGCTGTTTGAGGAGGGTCGTCTTCCCCCCGTTGTCCAGCCCCAGCAGCAGTATCCTTACCTCCTGGTCGGGTGTGCTCTTTAGCTTACGCAAAATCGACAGCAATCCCTGCAAAAAAAGACATAAAAGATCGTCCAACATCCCCGTTATATCATGTGATGCTCTCTGGAAAGGACAGGGGGAGCACTGTTACATCTCCATCCAGTAACAGGCCCCACCAAAGCATCTCTTTACGAAGTAAAGTAGCTCTAATAAATAAAGTCGACCCGTCAGAGAAGTTTTGCAATGCTTTGTTTTATTTTAATGCCGTTATTGGCTTATAGTTTAAACGCGAAGCTAATAAACACTGCGCTGAGAGACGCTAAACAGCTAAAGGCTAAGCTAATCTCCCCTGATAACTACACGAAGCAACAAGGCACTCTTCTCCATAAATTCACATTTTGTCAACTTGCAAACAGCACATATTCTCACATATATACTTAAATACACGTATGCGCTCTTTCATTTAGTTGTGGTCACGTTTGAGAGTCTAACTATGGCGTTAAAGGCTCATTTTTACGATAAATTAAACTCACCATCTTGTTGCCTTCGCTCCTGGAGACGCCGCCGAGGGTTACTAAGGGGGATGACGTCAGCACGTAGACTCACGCACGAAACTGGAGCGCGGCGTCATCGAGGCTAAGCGACAGGTGTGTTTTATTCATCATATATAACATCATTTATCTTTAAAGATTCTTATATTTAGGTAGAATTAAGCATTTATATCAATAGCGTATACATGTCCGTCTTTTTTGTGGGTAAAACGTGTCCCTATTTTACTTTTTTTTCGTCTTCTTACTCCGTAACCATAGCAACTCAACGGCCGACCCCCAACCGTTGTCCAAAAGTTGGTTAAAACTTTATCTTTTTTTTAATCTTGTTTTTCACTTGTGGCGAGGTTTTTCATCATAATTATGGTCTTGTTTTTACTTTTACACCTTGTGTTAGTTTTAAATCTCTTAAATATTCATAATTTTATAAACTAGTAGCGAGCGAATGAATAGTCACGTGACTCTAGTAGACCAATATGGCAGCAATAAAAATGTCACATAAAAAGGTTTTTCCAT
>JAWCTZ010000974.1:0-27051 GCA_036850595.1 Rhyacichthys aspro | reverse complement strand
TAAAGTTTAGGGAACAGGGTTAAAGCATTGTTTTGTTAAAGGGCAGCTTTTGTCCTCTTTATTCTCAATAACTTATTAGTTTAACATTGCACTTTCTTCACCCGTCTCTGTGCATAGTGCAAGTTAAGATGACATTTATTACCTTCAACGGAGAGTTAGGAAAGAAATCCTTTATACTCCGTTTTGGTTGCTGACTCTCCTTTTCGACCCTTCCTCCTTTTGTTTTGTCTTTTGCTTTGAGTCCAGTGTTTGTCCCGTTCGAGCTGAGTGAGAAGTGTAGTCTAAATGGATGGCTCTGGTTCACCAGGAACAAAACGCCTCCATGAGTCAGCTTCCCAGACTGGCCTCGGGACAGCTTCTGCCCGTCCAGAGAACTAGGGTTGGGCCCGAGCTATGAGCAAGTACAGGACGTGTAAGATAAAAAACAAATGTAGTAGTAACAGTTCAACAAGTGCAATACCAGATTTATGTTTGAGCAAAGGTATGTCTCCCCAAAGGGACATGACCCCCTCTTAAAGAGTGGAGTCCTCCTTAATATAAGTAAGTAATTTAAAAGTAAAAGAAACTGGTTGGTAAGCTTTTGAAAGCACATATGTAAATGATTAGTGCACTGCTCTGTTGTTGATTACTGTACAGTAATTATTATTATGGTAGATTTTATAGGTGTTATATTTGAAGTAAGATTTGTTTTTAAAACCTCAATTTCAGACTTAGTAACTAACCATGTGACACAAACTACAAACAACATTAAATCCAACCGGTAACAACAAATATTTCTGTGTTTTGTATTAAAGGAGTCTTTTTCAGGAATCACTTTTTTCACATTTTTGTTTATTGCTCCCCTCAACACTGAGCCAGTGTGACTGCCATATTCCATTTGGTCTAAGGCAGTATTTCCCAAACTTTCCTTAGCAGCATTTTTTCCTCATTAGATACTGTTTTTATTTACCAACCCAGAGTTTAGGAAGCACTGGCCTAAGGTAATCCCAATAGACCCCACCACAGACCATGAATAAAAATACAATTTACATGCATTTTTTGTCTATGTATATGAGATTCTGACAGTATTATAACTCAGAGGAAAAATATCATGGTGGTATCACTGTATGGACATTACAATTTTAAAAGCTCTTAACTTCCAGGTAAATGGGCATTGGAGAATCTTGTGGTTATTCTACACAAGCCTAAATGTGTGCAGTCTCTTCAGACAGGGGTTTATACTCCCCTTTTCACTGGTGTCACTGATGTTACTCGTGGAATTGTTTGGACACATCAAGTGATTGAATGGACAGGCTTCTCCCAAACTTCAAGTCATTACAACAACCAGTTTGATTTAATTCTGTGTCATTTCTGCTCTTGTCTAATTAGCTCATATTACAGGAATGCTATATTGGTATGAGTGGCTTTAGTATCATTTATTGTATGAAATATACCTTGTTATCTTCCCTTTCCCATACTTGGTTACTTTAGTTAAGTTCAGGTATGTTTTAACTAGTTGCTTTGTATCAATAGCCCTCTACCTTTACCTCCACCCACTCAAAAACTGCCTATATTTATGCCCTGATTGTGGTATAATAAATAGTTATGGGGCAAAGACTCTTACCTGAGTTATAACCACAGCCTTTTCTGCAAAACAAGCCACTGCCTTCACTGTAAAAGGAAACACAATCAACTAAATTAACAAACATACAACACAGAACATAAATATTTGTTTTGGATTATCCACATCATGTATTTAATTTAGGGCAGGCGGGGTTATCTTTTTCAAATAGGATGAAGAATGAAGCTGTCACACATTATAATATACATAATGACATTTGATGCAGTAAAGCAATCACTGCAAAATAAGGAGCTGAAAAAAGTGAACTATTAAGTTTAGAAAGAGCTCCATGTCTGACCCTGGTGCCGTGAGCACTTCTTGTCCGTGACTCCGGTGTTGGGACCCCGGCCCAGAAGCACCGCTCGTCCGTCTTCAAGTGGGACCCTGAGCCCGGAGGCGCTGACCAGAGCACACGCCATTGAGCTCAAATAAATGCAGTAAAACTTCTGATGTTGGCACGATTTAAAGACACGAACCTTTACGAACCTTTTATAAAAGAAAACAAACTATATATTTAACTTTTAGATTCAACCCGAAGTGACTGAATGGGTTAATACTTTTCTAAGATACACGGGTTGCTTCGCTGAGTACAATGGGTGTATACAAAATAAGGCCGTGCGGAAATTATAGTTCCTCTCGTTGGTTCCGCTTTAGAAAGTGACTTACAATAAATAGCAATTGACGGTTAAAAGGGCTTATAATAATAACATATAGCTTATATAAAAAAGGATTTTATGTTTTTGTATTGTGTTTACTTTAGCTTTACTTTAGCATACTATATGCAACCAGTTCTATTTGTTTCACTTTAACTAAGGTGGCTTCAGAGACAGGTGTTTGATGTGGCAGTACAGTCACTCAACAGTAACACAACAGAACAGATAACATTGTCAGCTGTGTAAACTATTATAAATGTAACTAAATACCCCTCTGTCTGTAACTACCATATACTTGGATTGTTCATAGTGAGGTGGTACTATATTTTTCCTGTTTGTGTACAAGTGCAACAAACATCAAATTACTCATATACTCATATAATTTCTTTATTGAAGAAATTTCAGTTGATTGATTTTTTTTTTTACACAGCATTTTACCATTAAATGGCATTACATGAGATGCATGTGACAATCAGTCGTTAAGACAAATTATAATGATAATGATCTATACAAAAGATCCTAAAGTACTTCAGTTGATCCAGGTCATGGGGTAGTCAACCCAGGGCGGCAGGTATGAGTTTCTGCTCAGTGTCAGCTTCAATGGGCCATCCCAGTCTTAAAAAACCCACACAGGTTCATGCCCACAGCTTTGGAAAAGGTCTCAGCGTACAGGTTCATCTTCCCTTTGTTGTCGCCTGGGACATCAGTGATCGTGTGGTAGGCACCAAACACCTTCTTAAAGGCGTCCCAGCCAAACTTCTCCTGTAGCTGCTCACACAAGAAGAAATAATTAAGAGAAAGAAACGGCATGTTTGCTTAGAAAACAGTAACCTTGTTCATAAGCAGAGCTAGAGAGGGTTCTCTGCTGGTCTGCAGTCATGAATATGTAGTGAAAACTATTTCATAACAGAACAGCAACCATTACATGAGTAGAAGAGTATGTCCTTTCTTTTAAAAGCGACACCATGTAATTTTATTTTCCTCACTGAAATTATTAAAAAAAAAAAACATTTATGTAGTCAAAACCTGTGAAATCAGCGCAAATTTAAACTCAAATTCTAGGATTTTCTTGAGTAGTTTTCTGAGATTTCCTTTTGAACACCTGCTACACTCTTGCCTGGTAGCATATCCTAATATGAATGTTATGAAGACAAGCTTTGGCCAATCACATGCTCACATAGAAGGTGGATGCGTAAAAAGGGCTTTAGTGTAAAGTAGGAAAGCTAACTATTGCCACCTTTACCCCTAGGGGAAAAAACTGCAATTACACAATCCTGGAAATTAAAAAGGTTCAAAACAGTGAGGCTATTTTCCCACATGCACTTTTATTGTCAGCTGACTGCAATTTCTGCAAATATGAACATTCTTGGTCAGAAGGTATACCATATGAAATCCTATAAGATGGCAGTGTTTAACAATGAATATAATGTTTTTATAATAAAATGAGTGAAAAAGAAGATAACGTTGACGCTTTCTTTTTTCAAGTAACAATTTTTATATTATGATCTGAATGAATAAAAATCAGTTTAAGCTGTCTTCTTGTGATAGTTTGTCTTATAAATAAATACCTCACCTGCAAATATGTCTCCAGTGCTACCCAAACGCTCCAGTCGTTCAGATTCCTGCCGTCTCTAATGTATTGCTCCATGCGGCTTGTTCGTTCCTCTGAAGTCAGGCTTGGATGCGCCTACACGATAAAAGATAGGATTACCCATTATTTTACTTTTGTATCAGCGTCACAAAAAACAAACTACAGTGATTGTACTCCACCTTGTTCCTGGAGATGTGAAGCACCTCTTCGTTCACATACACCGACCACAGGTTACATGTGCACTCTGTAGTATGTGGTGGGAATTCCCAGCATCCTCTCTGCTGGTTGTGTCCCAGCTCATGAATGGGGCCCCACAATCCTTCGGTTCTTGCGATGTTGACCCTTGTTAACTCTTTGGCTGCTTTTGACGTTTGACCCATAACAGGGTAACCAGAATGCATCCAACCTGAAAAAGAGTAGAGTGACTTTGACAAACAAATTTTAAACTCTTGAGCAGATGTATCAACCTAGAAGTATCAAGGTCTGTATGTTTTTGTCAAGTTGCAGTAATCAAACACTCAAACCCTCCAAAAAACGGTCTATTTTTTACTAATATTTACACCTGATTCATGTTGCCTCCCTTTTTCTGTTTTTTTTTTTTTTGTGCTGTAGCCAGTGAAATAAACACTTTCCCAGAAGTATTTGGATAATGTTGACAAGACAAGAGTATCCCTTATTTGAAAGCTCATTATAAATGAGGATGTGATCTTAAAGTCTTGGTTTTTCACAGATCATTCTTGACACAGTGATTAAACAGTGTTCCTCTGAGGTAGGCTTTCAGTTTAAATTCTCTTTCAAGCTTGCACTTTTTCTGAAGTAATATTACTCTGAAGTATAAACCACATATACATATCCTACATAACATAGAAGTTGGTATAAATGTTTATTGATCTGGGTCTACTAAAATGCTCCAGAGAAGCTTGTAAGATGCAATATTCAAACTTAAACTTAGAATAAAAAGGTTAACTAATAAGTAAGATTCATGCAAGAATTTCATGCAAATTGTGACAATTACTGTGAACGTGTCTTACCAGCAGAGATCTGCACATCGATGACAAATCTCTCTTTTCGAGGAAACTTGTGTGGAATAACAGCCAGGTCAGCGATGGCTCTCATCATGGAGTCCCACAGCGCTGCTAACTCATCGGGACGATCCAGGTCCCTGATCACATCTGAGGGAACAGTCAGGATGATGTTCTCAAACTCCAGCTCTGCCCAGGGCGAGGGGGCTGTGCGCAGTAACGACCAGTCTGCAGCAGTCGTCACACCTGAGGGAGGAACAATGGCAGTGGATCCACAAGACCAAAGAACTCTGTCATCTTTTGTTTTGGTATTATTCTGTTTTTGTGCACCCTGTACCCAGTCCTTGTTTGACTGAGTGGCTTCATCTAGTGGCCTGGAGGGGAATAAGCACCTCCAAGCTCTAAGCTGTGGTTTTCAACTGGAATAGTGTGTCTAACCCTGCCTCAAGTGAAGTTCAAGTATCTTCATGAGTGAAGGAAGATAATGAAAGGTAATTAAACTTTGAGTGCCATACTATCCAAAAGAAGTACTATAGAGAAAATATAATGGAGTTGTAATTCTGAACCAACTCACCAGATTTATAATAAGGAGCAGCTACAGCCATTTGAACCTCGACCTCTGCTCCTGTCACCTGAGTCTGAGGCGGTGCGACCAGGTAAATGAGACCTCCCCACAGGTTGTAGACTTTAATCATGTCTGAAGTGATAGGAAACCTTTGAGAAACGCTTGGTGCTCTCAGTAACTCCTCATGAGCGAGTGTGTCTGTCTGACAGCCAATCTGCACCTGGAACAATCAAGATAAAGAATGGTTATATAAAAAAACATCATCACTGTTTGAATCATGAATATAGCACACACAGAGACTATTCAGGGATTTACCATTTCTGATGTGATATTAGGACAGGGTTTACCAGAAGATGTGTTATTAGACTAAGGAACTTGCTTTTGTAGAGCGTTTACATCTAAAGCGCTTGATTTTAGAACCCCATCATCTTATATTAAGGATCATTTAATGTTTGATGTAATAAGGCTCTGTGCAACAATTGTAGTAACTGTAGTAATCCAGTCTGTTATCCAATTTCATATTTATGTCTCTTTTAATTTACATTTGTCTTGACAGACTGAGCCATACCTGCCTCGGGAAAAACAAACAAGTCTTTCAGAACAGTCTAAAGAACCGACATAAACTAGAAAAAAACCAAACGCATTTGTGGCATGTGTCAAACAATAAAATGGTCCAGTGAACAAACAAACCTAATGCACTGATTTAACAAATGTCCTATACTATAGAATCAACTACAGCTCTGTAGCTGCTGCTAATTTACCTGCTCCACTATTGTTTTTAACCCACAGCCCACACAGACCATAAGGAGTTCCCTTCTTGGTCTGGAGTAAGTAACAATCATGTTAAAAAAAATCATTCTCCTTTAACTTTTGTCAACTTTAGGTTGTCTCTACAATTTTGTTTGTTCTAATAATGTATAATAATGTATGTATAATAATACTGTACCTTCCATCCCTTGTTGATGGTGTCTGCAGGTAAAGCCATGTATGTCTTCATCCCAGGAGACAGATACAGGCCTGTACTGATCCACTCTTCTCCTTCTGTCACACATAAAGTGTTTTCACACAACTATATATCATTCCTCTATAAAACCTATTCATTAAATCATGTGTTTGCTGTTAGCAGTAGTATCCTGACCTGTTGTGTTCACAGTAATAGTGATCCTCTGGTCACGAACAGTTGGTAACTTTGGGATGTCCTTGATGAGGTAAGGCAGCAGTTCATCTTGATTTGGGCAACCCTTATACACCTCTGCTCCAATACTGAGGAGCAGATGGTCTTCAGGTTCCTTCACAGGGGAACTTTCAGAAACCTTCAAATGAGATAAAGTATTCATGATTCAAAAAATACCACTTTTTTACCACTTGACCTTTGTGTATGACTCATGTATGCATATATGTAATTATATGCACCTGAGGCAGTCCTGTCTTTTTCAGGATGTCCACGAGGACAGTGACTAGCTGCATATAGGCACAGCAGTCATGGTCGTCCAAGTGCAGGAAGGTAGCACAGTGATATCCCAGTCTTTTAAGGCACTTCTTCTCATCCTCAGTTAGATCTGTATTTTCATAAACGTGACCAGCAAAACGATACAGAAGATGGAGGAAGTGGTGTTGGACTGCCTTGTTGGGATCAGGAGCCTTGTATAAACCACCACCAACTGTGTTTGACAAGAGACTGAAGCCCATTGTGTTGAGCATCTTGTTTCCTAAAAGACAGCACACAAAGTTAAACTGGTGTCTGAGCTGTGTTTAAGAGCGTACGTATATTATTACATCAATCTTTTCATTTGGAGCCAAGAAAGGAAGTGCTAAGCACAAAGCTGAACACTGGCACAACATATCTCTGTTTAGTGTCAATTAATGATTAAACTGTAATGTAGCCTAGCCTAGTCAGGTTTAACGTTAGCTCCTTTTTTCTTTTTAACACAGGCTGAATGTAAACAAAGACAGAAGTCCAGTTAAACGGCCTAATCAAGCTATAAGCTTGGTCCAACTGGGTCGATCGTGTAAATACAGTAACATTCTCTTAGAATAAAACCAGAAGAGTTTTTTTAGTGCGTACTGCACTCATGTATTTACAATTACAAGAGACTTAAGACTGAGACACAATAAGGACATACCTAAATTTTCTGTCAAATAGTTTTGATCTGGATGTGAGTATGTCCAGTACCAGACGTGTCCACCAATCACCAGGCCTCCTCCTTCAGCCACGAACTCTTGGATCTCCTCCAGATGATCCTCACTGTAAACCTCACGCACAAACACACTCAGGTCTTTCCTGAAACCTGTTTCCTCACAATCCAGCCCAGATTTCTTCATAGTATTGAGAGCATAATTGGGTTCAACACCAACGACCCCCATCCGGCCTTGATCCAGCCAGTGAAGGGCATTATCCCAAAAGGAAGTCAGGGTCTGGACAATGAGAAGATATTCTCTAATTAACAATCAACAATAAACTATCCATTAGTGACATATTACATTTGTACACTGTACAGTGTTAATTCCAAGTCAGGTCTCACCTCTGTTCCTAAATATGCTTCATGTGAGACCACAATGACACGACCTTTCCCGTAGTAGCCTGCTCCCAGAAACGCAGACCCATCCTGGGTGGTCCCGATGGGGAAAGCCAGTGGGCCGTGACACAGGAGCTCAGAGGCCAAGGCGTCTCCCTGAATGTCAAACTCAGAGATGCCCTTGAGCAAAAACTCCATGTCGTTCTTAAAATTCTTCCAGAATCTGAAAGACCAAATAAGATGGTTCCAATTATACAATTGTAAGTTCCTCAATTGCTTACGTTTGTCTGAATTGTTGAAAGATATCTTAAACTCCTTAAAACCCAGTAAAAGCAGCCATTATTTCCATTACTTCCTGTTTCTAAAACTGGTTGGAGCAGACAAACTGAGCACTCCTGGAGAAGAAGTTTCAAACGTATGGTTTTTGAAAACGCAGTCTTGCATCAAGTTTATGGGAAAGAGATGTGCCTTAAAATTATACCATGATATTTGAAGAAAGTGTGTGAGAATCATATAAATAACAATAAACAACACTGTATTGAAGCCATTACAAACAATACTAGAAATATTTGCACTCACTGAGTCTGAGGGTAGATCTGACTGTTTTCTCTTCAGTCCATTTTTCTCGCCTCATATGCTGTTTGTTAGATGCTACTGTGGCACCAGTAGTGACTCTAGCAGCAAGGTTGGTGGGCCCTAGTGGATGTGTATAGAACTACTACTTCATGGTCGCCCACATTAATGCTTGCTAATTTGTAGCTGGCAATACATTAAGATTAGCAGTGACACCTGTGATGTTCTTGTGTCATAAATAAATGCCACAGCTCCCCAACAGCTGCTGTCTCGTCTTTGCTGCAGCACAACAGGGGTTAACTAAAGTTCCCCTGTGTCTCTCGACACTTCAGACATTTATCAACTGCACTAATTTGGACTGTAAATAAGAGGGGTTTAACCTTTGAATAAATCATAGCATCATACTCACTGTAAAGTCTTCCAAGACGACGGGATCTCTGGCCAGACACACAGAGACTCTCCTGTTGCATAATAATCTGTAAAGTAGATCCCAGCCACTGCAGACACCTTATTCCCCATAAACTGCAGCGTGTTTTCATTAGGGTTATTTGCCGCCCAGTTCCAGGCCTGTCCCGCTATGAGCACTCCTCCTCCAGCTTTCATGAACGCCACCAGGTCCTTGGCACTGGCCCCGACGCTGTAGGCATCTGTCACATACACCCCAACGCCCTGGTCTCTGCTGAAATCTCCCATAACTTTGGTTTCAAAACCAGATTTGGAGAGATTTTCCGCCACTTGGTTGGCATTCGAATGGATCCCCACAGACATGTTGTTGGATCCGTCTCCTCTGAGCCAACCAACAGCATTTTTTACAAAATCTGGTATTACAGTGAGGTAGGCTTCATGCCCAATCACTACAATACGCCCTGATCCGAACTGCGACGCAGCGATAAGCACTTCACCATAGCTGCTTATCGCTAAAGGAAAAGCATGGTCGCTGGTTAAAATCAAGGGACAGGGAACAGAGGAGCCCCTGAGATCCAGCTGTGTCAGGCCTTTCATCAGAGAAGAGTAGGCCTTTTGGGCAAATGTAGGTTTAGAAGCTGACATGTTGAGACTTTCTGAAGGTTTTTGTTTTCAGTGAAAAGTAGGATGCTATGTTCTGTGGGAAAAACACACATAACAGTAAAGAAGAAAGAAAGAAGATGCAGATTCATCATTATCACAATATCAGTGTGTTACATCTGTGCACGTCACAAATACTGCTGAAACTACAGTATGAAGGTGTGAGTTCCTCTTTTTTACATTACAACACTATTTAGAAATATTTCACTGTAACTGAAGATGAGAAAAGCAAAATAAACTGGAACTGAAGCTCTGAAAAAGTGTTTCTGGGAAATCCTTAATGGGAAACTACGTAACCCTACTGACGCAGTTCTACATTGAACTATACTAATAACAATAATCTGTAGAAAAAGCTTTGAGCCCATTTCCAAGCAGTTTTCAGTACACGCGCAGTTACATGTCCCACTAACATCTTCGCTGCCTGTGTCCCATTTGAACAGAAGAAAATACAGAGCAAAAATACAATTGAGGTAAGCTTTTATTTATCGACCTGCAACTAGTGAACTCTAAAAAAGGATGTGACTCACGACCCTAATGACTGGTGTTGTCCAGGGTCACATACAGTATTTTAAGTGATGATTGAAAGGCGCTACTGCTTATATTTGCACAATACTTGCAAAAAATGTAGTGAGAATGAGTTGAAGGAGCCTGGTTAATGCTGAGGTTTAATATTTATTCATTAACAAGACAACCCTCTATATCTTAATTTTTTTCCTCATAGTCTGAAAATAAACTAAAGAATTTAACTAAAATGACAGGTAAAGTGATATGTTAAATCTGAAAAAGTGAGCTCCTGCTGATATAAAGACTGGGATAAGTATTAACTAAAGAAAAGAAACCAGTCAGTCATGTCGCTCCACATTTCATTTATACTAATATCTACAAGAGGCAATAAGCAATTTTCATAAGATGCTAGCTTCAACATGGATATGGAATACAACTCAAAATATTTTACCTTTAAAAGAGGCTGCACAGTTTACAGGAGGTCCTCTGCAGAACAGTTCTCAGACTGAATCAGAACTACAGCAGAAGGATAAGGGGCAGGTATTTATAAGGGACAGCTGATGCATGACGTGACGTGAGAATAGTAATGACTTCTGTGGAAGTACTTTACCTGTTGAGACTGTCATCAGCCCATCAATATTATCAAAACTTTCCAGATTCCCATGAAGAAGGATGAGTATGATGCAACTACAGATGTGTATGTTGCTGTACAAGTCTGGACAGGGCAGGTGGATAAACTGAGGAATAGAAAAATGAGGAGATGAGGAATTGAAATGCGTTGGAACAAGCCGGAAAAAAGTGAATTACGTGACATACTGCACAGTTTGGGCTGCATTTAGGTGTCATTTAGATGTGGATTGTGCTCTAGATTTTTATTTTTTTCAGGTGACCAACTTTTGGAGTGTAACAAACCCTGATAGTCCTCTACCCTGATGCATATTCAAAGCAGGATTTACGCACAGCAACAGTTTATTGATTACTAAAGTCATGTTTGATTTAACATGTCTTAATTTCCCACCAAAAAGAAATGCATTTGGCTATATTTATTTCTGTCTGAAAAGAGTTTCAACAGGAGTGTGTCCGCTCTGTGCTGTTTGTAAAGACAACAGTGTCATATTCAGACGGGATCTGACACAACTGAACACTCAACTCAATAGCTCTCAATGAACCGTGTTTAAGAGTTGCTCAGGTTTACGTCCAATAGTTATAACATAAATTCAACAACTTGACAGGGCCTGCTTTATATCTAGATGTGCTCATGACGAAGAAACAGCACCGCTCTGCTCGTGCCATGAACCGCTTTACTTTGAAAAATTAAAAAAGAAATGGCGTTCATTCTATTTCACACAATACTGTTGCTTAAACGATTATACGTGAACTAAATTCTTCTTTTCAGAGAAATAAAACGACATAAATTGCAGTTGCTTCAGTTCACCACCTCGCCATGGGGGCGCCCTTGTGCAAAGTCTCCAGAATGAGCGCACACCGAGGTCAGAGTGGTCGAAGGTTTACGCACAGTTTCATTTCTCTTTCTTTTCTCTTTCTAGTTGGAGTTTTAAAGATCCTAGCTTGTGTGGAAAGTGTTGTCCGTCCACGTTTTGATCGTGTGTCAGCTTTAATGAATGAGGCCCAACTGAACTGGGCACCTGGAGGGTAGGTGGAATGCCGAGAAGTGCATCCCCTCGCTTAAAGTGAGTGTTAACACAACGATCACATATGGACGAGCGTAGTCCTAAGTCTAAAGACTCTCAGTCCTCTTTGATTATGGCAAAAGCTGAATAAATTCTAATTCCTTACTTATATTTCTTATATTTAATTTTTCAGCTGGACTTTTATTTTATTAATTTATGTGAAGGGGATGCAGATCTCGGCATAACACCGGGTCTCTGCCGCTTTACAGCCGGGGCAGGGGTTGCACGGTTGTTTACGGAAGTAGCTCATCCAATTAAGTTTCTCTGGATTTAAAACTGCAGGAGCCGGATTTCTTTTTGCGTTTTAAGCTGCGATCGAATATGAAGTATGTGTTATTTAATGCAATTTTAATTCTAAAACCTACCAACAAGCCTTTACATGAGCTTGGTTAGCATCTCTCTCTGCCCTGCCCTGAATGGGACGTCCCGTGATGTCCCGGCAGCAGGAGGATGTGGACTGGGATGTTGATGATCCAGTTATCCGCAGACGGGACAGCTCTCACCGGGACGCCACCTTTTCTCCAGAAAGAGGTCAGTTACACCGTTCAACAAAACACTTTATACCATATTCTCAAAATCTTCACCCAAAATATTTAGTTCGAGTTTCAGAAGCTTTTGTTGTTTTTTGTTGGAGTTTGTCAGATTCTCCAAAAAGTTGCTTTGTCACAGTTTGAGTCTCAATGGGCAAAATGTAAAGGCACATTTTGATTGTTATTGTCACAAAAAATGGTTAAAATGATGACAAAAATCAAACACTGAGTTCACATCGACATCCTAAATAGAAAAAACATCCAATCTGATACATACATACACTTTTTTTCCTTGTTTATTTACATAATACTTTTATCTGATCCACTTCCAGGGAATATAAACTCATACAAGTACATTTGTGACTGATTTGGATGTAGCTGTAAACTTAATGAAGCCTTTCCTATGATCACAAATCAAAACTGCGACAACTTTGGTGATTACACTAAGAATTAAATAATCAGTTTGTTCAGTGACCCATGAGGGATTGCTGGACAGAGTTGTATTTCCTTTTAGAGAAATGCAATTTGACTAAAACTAATGGGCTAAATATTTGAAGGAATGCTTTTTTCATTTAAGAACTGAGCCAAAGCCAATTATAAGATACCTGTGATATTATGATAGCATTAAAGAAAAGGAGAATCATCTAAACTAAACAAATAAACTCACTGTGCCTCATATTTATTATATTAGTTTATTATAGGCTGAGATGGGACAAAGCGGTAGAAGAAAAGAAGTTCATTTTTGTTTTCTACTATGTTAAAGTCAGTTTCAGAGCAGCAAAAGCAGTAAATGACCCAAATTCTTTGTTGTTTTTTTCCAGTCAGACCCTGAGCTCAACCGGTTAAACTAGTTTCTTTCAGAGGTCTTCACTTCTTTGTCGAGTTTTTACCATTCCTCAAAGTTCCCTGCCCTGTATTTATGTCTGTCCCCTGCAGCGGTGCTCACCAGGCGTCTTCTGTCTTTTGTTTCTGGTTTTAGTTGGAGTTGGACAGTCGCCGTGTGGAAGACCTCTTCTAAATTGAGCTCATTATAAAGGTAAAGTCGTATTTTACAGCATTTAATTTATGTACTGATAACTGCAAGATGGTGCACATTGGTGAAGACAGCAAAAATGGATAGAAAATATTTAAAACTATTACAGCAGTGATTAAAAAAGTAGATGTGTGTATTATAAACAAGTCTAATACTGTCATGTAATCTAAATAGCAAGAATGGAGGTAGTAATTTAGTATAGATATGGACTTTTGTTGAAAAAAATAAAAATAAATACAATGAATCATACTTAGACAAAAAAATGACTTTTTTTTTTTGGAATTGTATGAGAAATACAGACTCAGATATATAAAAATTACCCTGAAATGACTTACAATCATTTTTAACCATGCATTTGATGCCAGTGTTTGCATTAAAAATGAGATAAATCAAGATAATAATGTCTGTTTTGGAGATGAGGAATGTAAAAGTTGTTTTATATTTTAGAGATATTTCTGCAGGCTTTAGAACAATGAGAAGTCAGATTATAATACCAGGCTGTAGACTTTCTGGATTAATAAAGGAGGAGATGTTTGTTTACAGAAACAGGACGTGGAGATAGTAAATACTGTAAATACAGTGAGACAGTATTTACCAGATGTTTACTTTGAATGGGTTTAGAAGAAAAACATTACATTACTCTACAGAAGGCTACAGAAATGAACATATTTAAGTGATATTGCAGTATAAACAAATAAAAAAGACAGATCCTTCCATACAGTGCTAAGCTTTAAAGTGACTGCACAGTTTTAAGGGTGTGGCCTTATTATATTTTGTCATTTTTTTGCCGTTTTCTGTCTTAAAAAAATCTGCAAAGTGGCAGTTTTCTCTCAAAATCCACGTTTTATTGACAAAGCACATGCACACATTACATAGCAGTCATTGTATACATTTATTTTATATTTTGGTTATTTCTATTAGGTCATTTGAAGGTTAAGTTTTTGTTCCTAAGATAAACAACAACAACAAAAGTATATTCAGTTTAGTCTTTATTAAGAACACATGCAACAAATAAAAGTAAAAGGCTTACAGCTCAAAGGAAAAGAAAAAAAACCAAGTAAAATAAAATAATAAAGTGATGGACTAAATCATAAAAAGGCCAGATAACCGGTGGCTCCACATTTTTTAGGAAAATCTAACAGAGCTGATCTCGGGACAAACAAGAAGAACAAAAGGCTTTAAAAAGTTGTTACGACCCAAGGGTGAAACATAGATGGACACAGGAGACAAAGGTAGAAGTTTATTTAGTTTATTTTAGTTTTAGTCCGTTGATCAGACATCAAACCCTCCCGTGCCCCAAAGTAACAACATAAAAGAACCGTAATGAGCCGGCCAAACAGAATTCAAGGACGCTACCCCTAACGAAAACCCCCGGCCTAAGCCCTAACGAAAGAAAAGAGCGAAAACAGGACAGCCGGTCCCACCAGGTTAAACAAAAGGCTGAAGGCTAACACAAAAACCACACCAGCCTCAGCCGGCCTGGTCTGGCAGACGGAGCCAGACGGAGGAGAGCTTAGGGACGAACCAGACGGGAGCATGCAGAGCGGAGCGCCAGAGGACGAACCACAGGCAGAGTCAGCAGCAGAGAGCGAGCGGCACCACCTGTAGGCCTACTTATAGCCTACAGGAAACCCCCAAAATGAATGAGCTCCACCTATAAGACAAAAATGGGAAAGGGGGACAAAAAGGACAGGGAGAATACAAATAGGTGCGTTGCCAGCACCTAATAAAAGTGTATCAGGATCAATGCATCAGGATGAACCCCATCAGGAGGAAAGATGTGAGGGACATTTTTGTCTAACTTTTGTCTAAAAACAGCTCCAAAACAGAATGTAAATGCAAAAGCAAATCGATCAACGTACAAGTGGATAAAGGTCATTCAGAAGCAACTTAAAAAGCTAACTTTGGGGTTTACTTCAACTGTTTAAGGAGAGAGTTTGTCTCTGACTAGACAATTATATTTCTGAGAGACGGTAATACATTTTCCATATGTTTTTGACACTACACTCACTTTCTTCTTCACTGTTATTGTATCTTATATGTTTTTTCTACAGAACTCAACGGTCTCATTATCTCCGAGAGCAAAGAAAGAGAATAATCATGTCTTCCTCTCACATCTCGGCCCAACAACAGGCCTACGCTTCACTGATGAGAGGCCTGAAGGAGCTGGATCTTACAGGCTCTCCTCTTCCCTGTCATCTGATTTTGAGCGGACATCATTCTTTTCCTTTGGCGATGAACTGCCACGGTCAAGTGCTTATCGCGGCGTCGCAGTTCGGTTCGGGGCGTATCGTCGTCTTTGGGCATGAAGCCTACCTCACAAAGTTACCAGATTTAGTAGAAAACGCTCTTCTTTGGCTCAGAGGAGATAAATCCGACAACACGTCTGTGGGGATCCATAAAGATGTCAAAGGAGTGTCTGATAATCTCACCAAATCTAGTTTCCAAGTAAAGGTTATGGGAGATTTCAGCAGAGACCAGGGCGTTGGGGTGTATGTGACAGATGCCTACAGCGTCGGGGCCAGTGCCAAGGACCTGGTGGCGTTCATGAAAGCTGGAGGAGGAGTGCTCATAGCGGGACAGGCCTGGAGCTGGGCGGCGGATCACCCCAAAGACAACGCTCTGCTGCAGTTTGAGGGGAATAAAGTGTCTGGAGTGACTGGGATCTACTTCTCTAAGCATTACAGAGAAGGAGAGTGTCTGTACGTGCGTCCTGAGATCCCGAGTTCATGGAAGGGCGTCCGGTAAGAGATTCATCTTTGTCACGATATGAATAGTAACTTTATTTTATATTTATTGTTTCCGTCTATATCTTTCACTGTAGGATCTATGAGAATTTTAAGGACGACTTGGAGTTTTTGCTGCGGGGCGTCTCTGAGTTTGACATTCAGGGAGGGTTGTGTTCTGAGATCCTGGTTCACGGCCCACTGGCTTTCCCCATCGGGACCGACCAGGACGGACGTGTGTTTTTGGCGGGGGGCTACTACGGGGAAGGCCGTGTCATTGTGGTCTCACATGAAGGACTTTTAGGAAAGGAGGTGGGTTCTGATGAGGATTATTTTTGTGTTAGTTTAAACTACTTTTTAGAGAAATTTTGGATCAAGTCAATTAATAACTGAAAGGATTACAGTAAGTGAGTTTTATTTAACAAGGGGGAACACAATAACATAATATAAACCACATTTTAAATAAGGGAATATTGATTGTACTGCGTTTGGGATAGAAAAATCCATACATTTAAGATAACTTCTCTATTTCATTTCGTCATATATTTGAAATAGTGTATGATTTAATGTTCTTTTTAATAAACAGTAAAGCTAATCAAGCCATAACAATATGAACTGATAAAAAAACACAAGAAGGAACATTGGTTAATGCATTTCCTCCAACAAACCATCACAGTTATTTAGGAGTATGTCCAGCTCTGCTTACAATGCACTGTAAATCTATGATATTCGCCATTAATTGGGAAAACAGTCTTTTGTGAACAGCAATGACAGAATATCTTCTCATTGTCTTCTTCCAGAGCCTGACTTCCTTCTGGAATAATGCCCTCCACTGGCTGGATCAGGGCAGAATGGGGGTCGTCGGTGTTGTACCAGATCACGCTCGCAATACTCTCAAGAAATCAGGGCTCAAGTGTGAGAAAACGTGGTTCAGGAAAGACCTGAGTGTGTTTGTGCGCATGGTTTACGGTGACGGCCCTTTGAAGGACATCCAAGAGTTCGTGGCTGAAGGAGGAGGCCTGCTGCTCGGTGGACACGCCTGGTACTGGGCCCAGTCACATCCGGGACAAAACTATCTGACTGAGTTTTGGGGTACGTCTTATTTATTGTTTAAATCAGTGTCTGGTAATAAACACTTTAAATTGAACCTATATACAGCAGTTGGAATATGAAATGACTCTGACAACCCCAGCGACAAGGCCAGCCCTCTGATTTTATTCCTTTAGAAAATGTCAAACTGAAAGACTTTTAGTCCAGACCAACAACAAAAAAAACATAAAGGACACACTACAGGGGCTGTCAGAGAGGTGTGTGGATAAGGCTTCAACCTGACATTAAACCAAAACAATTATAGCTTAAACATGAGCCTGTCCCAAAAAACAATCACGTTTTTTAATTGCCTCATGTTCTGCTTGTTGTTCGTTTGTTTAGACACTTCTGTTTCATGTGCGGTTCACATTTCTCCAGCACAGACCGGGGTTTTGAAATGATCTCTGCGCATTTTAAAATCTCGTCCACACACAAAATATCAGCTAAACGCTATCTGTCACAGCACCTGAGCTAAAATACTCTTTATTGAGACTTTTGTGACCGTCTGCTGATCTTTAGTTGTATCTCTCTCCACCAAAAGGAGACAGACCTTGTTGTGCACTTGGTAAAAATTCATTTTTGGATTTTATTCCTATTGATAAGGATTAGATACTTTAAGACTAATAAACAAAAGAGACTTACTCCATGCATGTTTTGTGTTTGATTGGACTCTTATTTATAATCCCATGGTGCTTCTGTTTGGATCACTTTAACATTCAGTGAAAAGACTGTTTTGCAAATGGAAAATATTGTCATTTATACTCAAGGAACAGATGAACCTCATTGGCTCTGATGTCAATGTAACTCTGTGTGTTGTCTTTTAGGAAACAAGGTGCTCAACACGATGGGCCTGAGCCTTTTGTCGGGAACAATCACAGGAGGTTGCTACAAGGCTCCTGATGCTAACAAGTCTATCAAAGACAATTACCACTTCCGCCATCTCCTGTATCGCTTTGCTCGTCATGTTTCTGAAAACAAAGCGCTAACTAACGATGAGGAAAAGTGCCTTAAAAAACTGGGAAATCACTGCGCTTCCTTCTTGCACTTGGACGACCATCACTGCTGTGCCTATACGCACTTAGTCTCAACCCTCACGGATATTTTAAAAACAGCGGGACTGCCTAAGGTACTTACGTGTTATGTAAATGATAGAAAAGCTTCATATTTTGTGTTTTTTAAATCCTGAATGAGTTTTGCTTAAAGGTGTGCGAAAGTTCCCCTGTGAAGAAACCCGAAGACCACCTTCTCCTTAGTGTCGCAACAGAAGTGTATAAGGTTTGCCCAAATCAGGACGAACTGCTGCCTTACCTCTTCAAGGACATCCCTCTGTTGCCAGCTGTTTATAACCATAAGATTACCATCAATGTGAACACAGCGGGTATGGCTCCTGTTGCTGCTAATATTTTAAATGAGAAATGATATATCATAGTGTTAAAATGTTTTCTGTGTGTGTCAGGAGCAGAGGAGTGGATCAGTACAGGCCTGTATCTGTCTCCTGGGATGAAGACCCACGTGGCTTTACCTGCAAACATTATTAACAAAGGATGGAAGGTACAGAATACAGTATTATAACCCACCGATTTCTTCACACAAATGCACTTATTAACATTTTAATACAAATGTAAGGGCATCACAGCAGGAAAAAACTTGTCAAATACCAAACTCAATATAAAGAATGAATGTTAAAGTGCTTTGATCAGTTTGTTTTGCTCTGTACTTCTCTGTTCTTTTGGGCTGAGATGTAGTAAGTTGGGAAATAAAACATCAACCCAAACTGTGATAGATGACAAAGAGATATAATAATGTACTTCAATAAATGATCTTTTCTTGTTTTATCAGACTTGAATGTGTGCCATTTCTGTGTCATAACTGTTTGTGGACAGTGGGCTATGGGCTAGTCTGGTGTGAGTGTCATTTATGGCTGCTTTTCTGGCATAGTCCAACATTTTTATGCGTTGAAAATGAATGTATTTAGGAGTGGGGTCATTATATATGTCAAAAATATCAGAGGTTAATGTTGGCTTGTGTTTGTTCGCAGGTGCAGATCGGTTGTCAGACGGACCAACTCAACAATGAGGAGTTAAAAAGAGCACCGGCGTTTGTACCAGGTTCCCCGTCGCTTCAGAGACGGTGCAAGTGTACAACCTGTGGGGAGGTCTCATTTACCTGGTCGCGCCGCCTCAGACTCAGGTGACAGGAGCAGAGGTCGTGGTTCAAGTGGCTGTACCTGCTCCTTATTATAAATCTGGTGAGTTCTAAGATAAAGTTAGGGTTATAGAGCCTCACAGACATTACACAAACTCTATTCATTCACAAATAGAAACTGCTATAGTAAAGTTAAGGTAAAGGTAAATTAAGCTGAGAATTAAATTAAATTGAATTAAAGCAGCTAGACCCAGATAAATATAAAATGTTCAAATGCATCCTAATCTTATGCCGTCATGATCAGACACTGTTTCCAATGGGTTTTTTAGGCAATATATCCCTGCAGACAAAGAAATTCTGCAATGTCATTACTGGAAAAAAGACTGCACCTTTAAAATATCCACAATTAAAATCAATTAAGATACTGTGGAATAAACCTTCTGGTGTGAGATTACGAAGTCAGAGCCCTGTTGTTTCCTCCTCCCTCAGGTGTGACGACTGCTGCAGACTGGTCGTTACTGCGCACAGCCCCCTCGCCCTGGGCAGAGCTGGAGTTTGAGAACATCATCCTGACTGTTCCCTCAGATGTGATCAGGGACCTGGATCGTCCCGATGAGTTAGCGGCGCTGTGGGACTCCATGATGAGAGCCATCGCTGACCTGGCTGTTATTCCACACAAGTTTCCTCGAAAAGAGAGATTCGTCACCGATGTGCAGATCTCTCACGGTGAGACTTACAGATTAGGGCTGCACAGTTAATTATAATCACAATATGCTCAATCGCAATATTCGTATCACAAAGTTTTACATTTTTTGTATTAATCCCACACTACTTTTCCAGGTTGGATGCATGCAGGTTACCCTATCATGGCTCACAAGTCCACTGCTGCAGAGATAGTAAGTGTCAACCACGTGAAAACTAAAGGATTGTGGGGCCCCATTCATGAGCTGGGACACAACCAGCAGAGAGGATGCTGGGAATTCCCATCACATACTACAGAGTGCACATGTAACCTGTGGTCGGTGTATGTGCACGAAGAGGTGCTTCACATCTCCAGGGACAAGGTGGAGTACAACAGCGCTTTTTATTTTTTTTACCTGAAGCTGATACAAATGCAAACTAATGGATAAACCTGTGTTGTATCACACAGGCTCATCCATGCATGACTTTAGCAGCTCGAAACACCCGGGCAAGAGATTACACTAAAGAGGGAAGGAAACTGAACAACTGGAGCATGTGGGTAGCTCTGGAAACATACATGCAGGTGAAGTATTACTAACATTTATATCACTGTATGGCATTAATATACTTCTCAACAGTATACCAATTCTCTTACAATGGTGGCATGCAGACAATACCCTGGTACCCCAGGTCTTATATGTCTCCTATTATGTTGTATGCACTGCAATATTTTATGTACAACTCTGCTCTTGCTCTGTTAATTCAACCTCCAGACTCTTACTGGTGGAATGTGTAATCAGTGAAGATTGTCCCCAGGCTGCACAAATACAGCCGTGAAACCTCCAACACTAGATTGACCAGTGTTTCAGTTTCATTGTCCGGGTCGGAAATCACTGATATTGCAGTGCATACAACATAATAGGAGACATATAAGACCTGGGGTACCAGGGTATTGTCTGCATGCCGCCATTGTAAGAGAATTGGTATACTGTTGAGAAGTATTGGAACACATAGATAAACAGAAGAGGTAGATGTCTGAAGCAGGAGAAGTTTATTACCATCACATACAGGCCCGGAGACAGTTGAACAGTCAACACAGTGTAGTATTGAACATTCAAGTCTCGCCATGCTTTCATAAGACTGAGCTTATAAAACCTCAGAAGGTCAGTTCAGAAACGATGCAATAACAAAAGAGATGTTATTCAGTTGTTATTCAGCAGATAGGGCTCGAGGTTAAAGACATGTTATCTACAGGTGTCTGAGTCTATCTGTTGACAGAGCCCAAGGCTCAGGGCATCACAACCTTACAATAGATCTAAAATTCTCTAACAACCATGAAGGACAAACCTTATCCAACAGGAGTAATTGTGGAAAAAGAAGCTGTTTCAAAGAGATGTGCAGGTGCTAACCCGGATTGGATCCAAAAAACATAAAACCACAGCTGCCCAACTCACTGCAGAATTAAATGTGCTCCTCCAGTGTTTGTGCCAAAGACAAATGGTTTCGATGGTGCCAGAAGAGGAAATCTTGGGCTGTGGACAATATGAAACATGTCTTGTTCTCTGATGATTCCACCTTCACTGTTTTTCCCACGTCTGAGAGAGTTACAGTCTGGAGAAGCTCATCACCCAGACTACTGCTTGCCCAGAGTTAAGCATGGAGGTGGAATATCATGGCATTTCTTAGGCCCAGTACTTGTACTAGATGGGCATCTGACTGCCAGGGACCACCAAACCATTCTGGAGGACCATATGCACCCAGTAGTTCAAATATTGTAGCCTGAAGTTGGTGCTGTGTATCAGGACGATAATGCACCAGTACACTTACATAAGCAGTGTAAAAAAACAACAAATTATTAGTGTTTACAACTAAAATCATGTCTCCTCTAACTCTGTCTCTTCTCATGAACAGCTCCAGGACAAGTTCGGCTGGGACGCCTTTAAGAAGGTGTTTGGTGCCTACCACAACATGAAGGGCTTTCCCAACGACAACAAGGGGAAGATGAACCTGTACGCTGAGACCTTTTCCAAAGCTGTGGGCATGAACCTGTGTGGGTTTTTTAAGTCCTGGGGTTGGCCCATTGAAGCTGACACTGAGCAGAAAGTGTCCAACCTGCCGTTCTGGAGCGACCACCCCATGGTTCAGTACAAATAAAGCTTAGACAAATGATTTAATATAAAACAGAGCTGCACCTTAATGGACGTTGCATAGTCATGGTTGGATTTGTGGAAAACATCAAATGATAGAGTTTGCAGTTTTTTGTCTTGATTTGAACTACACTTAAATGATTAAATAGTCATGAAGGGCTGAACAATACCTTTTACACATGAAGTTTATTTGATTTGTATTTATTTCAGTCTCTTTACTCAGATATGTGCTTTACACATATATTTCATCTTATCTATATATCCCCTTATATCAATTGTACTAATCTAAATTATTACTTAAAAGTGTTATGTTAATAAAATTGTATCTTACATATTACATTTACTGCTGTGTGTTGTTTTTGACATTGGTTGTTTCTCTTTCAACACTATAAGAAGCAGACTATGGGGGAGAAAATAGACTATGGTGGTCCACCAGAGTCTAAACTTGTTTTGATAAATACTTTTAGAAGACACTTTAAAAATGCCTTTTACAAAACTTTTACTCACCATCTGTAAATATTACCTTAGAAAACGTGGCAGAACTGGTTTTTATCGTGAAATCTGGGTGTTTCCCTGTTTTTAATCTGCTTCAGAGAAACCTGTGCCAAAATGACCAGGCGTTTGTACTTCATTAATGGCTATAAAACCAGCCAGTGCTCAAAGTGTCTTGTCTTTAGGGTGGAGCAAACAAGTCCCTCCTCTTATGTTTATAAGTCCTTGCTCCTGCTTTAAAGTCACTTTCAGACGTGGCTTTCCTCTGATACTGTCCTTGTTGGAGCTTCTACTCGTAACTCCAGGTAAATTGTTGCTTAATACTGGTGTTTGTTTAGGATTGTTGCAGACTTTTGGGGTGTGACACTATTTTGCTTCGACTTAGGATGTATTTCTATAAGCTTTTCACTTTACCTGTTGTCTTTCCACAGCTCGAGTGACGCCAACCATCTCTACTCCTACGTTTCATGCCCTGACATTGTCTATACTTGCCCAAACTCTGGTTATTTTTACATTTACCAAGCTTTTTACTTTTACCATGTCAGCTTCCTTCAGCAAAGACCTACAAGAAAAGGCCTATGTCTCGCTCACAAAAGGTCTAAAAAACCTGGATCTCCGAGGCCAGGCTATTCCCAGTGACCTGGTTTTGACGGGAGATAATGATTTTCCTTTGGCGATGAACAGCCACGGTCAAGTTCTGATGGCTGCGTCTCTGTACGGTTCAGGGCGTATTGTCGTCTTTGGGCATGAAGCCTACCTCACAAAGTTACCAGGTTTAGTGAAAAATGCTGTAGCTTGGCTCAGAGGAGATGGATCCGACAACATGTCTGTGGGGATCCATTCGAACGCCAACCAAGTGGCGGAAAATCTCCAAATCTGGGTTTGAAACCAAAGTTGTGGGAGATTTCAGCAGAGACCAGGGCGTTGGGGTGTATGTGACAGATGCCTACAGCGTCGGGGCCAGTGCCAAGGACCTGGTGGCGTTCATGAAAGCTGGAGGAGGAGTGCTCATAGCGGGACAGGCCTGGAGCTGGGCGGCGGATCACCCCAAAGACAACACTCTGCTGCAGTTTGAGGGGAATAAAGTGTCTGGAGTGACTGGGATCTACTTCTCTAAGGATCAAGGGCACGCTGAGTGTCTGCCGGTCTACCCTCAGATCCCGTCCACCTGGATGTCTCTAGTGTAAGTGTCTTGGCTATAACTCTCTGTTAGTATGTGAAAAACCTGGATCTTAGGGACCTCTCTGGTGATAAAATCCCAAATCATTGTTTTTTCTGTTTGCAGACTTGGGAAGGATTTTGAGGACGACTTGGACTTTTTACTTCAGGGCATCTCAGAGTTCGACCTCACGAATGGACTAGTGGCCTCTGAGGTGCTGGTTCACGGACCCCTGGCCTTTCCAATCGGGACGACAAAGGACGGACGGGCCTTTTTGGCCGGGGCCTACTACGGACAGGGACGGGTCGTTCTGATCACTCACGAAGGGCTGCTGAGGAGAGAGGTCAGTCATCAGGGACAGTCCCCCTTTAAACATTTTGGGTAATGAAAGATCATTTTAACACTAAAAGAGTAATGCAAAAATCAATATTTATGGAACCAGAAGAGGCATTGCTGACATCTGCTGTAAAAAGCTAAGAGGAAGTCTAGAATTGTAGCCCCACTCAATGTAAAAAAAAATTTAAAACTCGTACTAGTTTGACCCAGTTTTTCTCAATGTTGTGAAGAGAAGCACCAATTGTGGAGTCTAACAGGTTATGCTTGTCCATGGGCTGGGTGTAATTAGTTTGGTTTACTGGCAGAAATTGTTTTTTTATTATCCTCAATTATGGAATTCACACAGTCCCCATAGTTCCATTAAAAAGTGCATTTCATTCATCTTCTAAATCAACAGGTTCTGAAGGTTAATTATCTTTTTTATTATTTGCCCAAACCTAATCCCCTAAATGCCTTAATTGACATAAGATATTACTGTTAATATCTTATGTCAATTAGATATAATTGACATAATTATATCTAAGTATGCCATTTGCACAGACTCTGGCTCCCTTTTGGACCAATGCCCTTCACTGGCTGGATGAAGGCAGGCAGGGCGTCGTTGGTGTCGTTCCAGATCTGCACCAAGCCTTCGAGCTGTTCAGCAAGTTCGACCTCAACTGTGAGAAGACGGCTTTCAGGAAAGACCTGAGCGTGTTTGTGTGCACGGCCTACAGTGACAGAAACATCGAGATCCAACAGTTCGTGGCAGAGGGTGGAGGCCTGCTGATCGGAGGACACGCCTGGTACTGGGCCCAGACGAACAGAGGACTAAACCCCATGACAGACTTCGCAGGTATGAAGTGTCCCGTAGAGGCTTAATTCTTTGTATTGTTTGGCATTTGCTATTGTTTTTTATGGGAACTGAACAGTAACATTTTTTATGACCTTAATGCAACAATTAACATCTTGGCTCAGTGTTTCACAAGTCAAAGGTCAAGTAGCAGGTTTCTCAATTTGCCTTTAGACCTATCATTATTTTTTTTATTTTTTTTCTGTAGTCCAGAAATGGTTTCCATGTTTTAAAGAAACAGTCTTGCCGTTGTGAGAGTCTGGATGTCACATGATGATGAATTAGTAGATTTCCAGTCACATTTTTGCACCTCATGTCTTTAACAGAGCATCATTTGCAGTTTGCTTTATTTTTATCATCTTCAGAGTAAATTATTGCCAGTAAACAGTGCTGTATAGAGAAAAAGGGGAACTGTGACAGTACTCTTCTGGCAGTATCAGATGAGTACAAAAGACTCCAAGAGTACGGCCTGTAATCAACACTGGTCAGCCTCTAAAAACATTGTCCCCACTCACATAGTGACAACATAAAGAAGAATCTTACCTGAACAAATAAACATCTGTTCAGTTTTATGCTTTTATGCAGTTTTAGCTTATTATTGCCCTTGGAAATAATTTGTGAACTAATAGAGTACGACCGCTGGTTTGGTGCAGGAATACACAGAAGATATAGTCCCATTGTATTTACAGTAATTCCCAACATATCATCAAAACAGTAGAATTATTTCACCTAGAAGCAGCAGATATTAAGGTAATTAGAATATATCTTGGATAGTAATGAGACTTTATCTTTGTGTATTCCTCTATTACACAGTCTAATTTCATCGTAGGGCTATAGTTGCCAAAATAACTTCTGTGTAAAAATGCTCTGTTTAAATGTAACCTACTCTATGTACCCTTCTGAACAGATTTTTGGGGTTTTTAATTTAACAAAGCAACAAGCGCTCTTTTCTCCTCTTTGTTATTAACATGGCTACGCCGAAAGACGTTAGCGTTGACGCTGCTATCGAAACAGTTTTATCAGAAGTAGAGAGTATTTCTTCTTTGAAAGAAGCAAAGAGTGTTACGTCTATCGTTGCTGTGATTGGTAAAAGAAACCCCATGGAGGCAGATACTAGTCGGTGCTTCATCCAATCAACACCAAGTTTTTGACAGAAGGCTCCTCCCTTTTGCAAACGCTTTCAACGGGAGCCTTCAGATGGTTCTGTGAAACAGACTGTGTTCTGTGGAGCAGTTCTATCTGACAGAGTCAGGTTAGTAAGAGCAGGTCAGAGGTCACTGTCAGCCACTCAGGTGTATTGGAGGATTGCAGGCAAACAAGACAAAACGACATTATTTAAAACAGAACTATCTGAGGCTGTGTCATTAATACAAATATCTGAATTGGTTGTTGTTGTGTTTTAGGAAACAAGCTCTTAAACAAAATGGGGTTAACTCTCCTGGAAACTACGTCAAGGACGGTGCCTACAAGGCTCCTGTTCCCAGCCAGGCCGTTAAAGACACCTACCACTTCCGTCACATCTTAAACCGCCGCTGGACACGTTACCAAAGGAGAAGAGCTCGCTCAACACGAAGAAGGGTGGCTGACGAAGCTGAGCAAGGACTGTTCCACCTATTTACACATGGATCCATCCAGCAGCAACCACACCCAAGTGGTGTCCACGTTTACAGAGATACTGAAGAAAGTGGGCATGCCGCAGGTGAAAACGAGGTCTAGGTGTGTTTTGGCTTCTCTGTTGGAAAGATAAGTGCTTAATGTTGGTTGTTTGTGTTGTAAGGTGTGTGAGAGCTGCCCTGTGAAAACCCCCACAGAGAGGTTTCTCCTAAATGTGGGAACAGAGGTGTACAAGGTTTGCCCAAATCCAGACGAACTCCTGCCGTACCTCATCAAGGATAACCCTCTGCTGCCGGTCGTTTATAATCACAGTGTCAGCGTTAATGTCAACACAGCGGGTAATGTTCTCTTTATTCTTATATAAACACATAACTTTTCCCCTGTTTTGACTTTACTCTTCTTCTGATAATTGAACATTTTGCCCTGTTATTTACTTATCATCCTTTTAATATTCTATTTTCAACCAATTTTTTGAGTAATTATACTT
>JAWCTZ010000973.1:0-27011 GCA_036850595.1 Rhyacichthys aspro | reverse complement strand
TTCAGAAAATAAGGAGCTTTTCTCAAGTCAAAGACATTTTATTGTAAGAAGGGCTAAGAGAGAGAAATGGGTTTGGGCCTTAATCTGTGTTCATTTATGATCCCATTTCTTTGGCTTTTGATCCATCACAGTTATGTTTAAATCACGTTTCTGTTTTTCTGACGTAGTTTCCCGCCCCTAAACAGTTACACAATATGAGAAATGGGACGTAATTATTGCATGAAAATGTCATTTAGTGGCATTTAAACAGACAGTGTTGTATTAGATGAAAACAAGCCCTGTTTAGTTAAGTCTAATTGAATTCTGATGTCATTTGGGCGTTTTTCATGTTTTTGTCCTTTTTTATAATCGATCGTGATGCTTGGTGGGTCAAAAATCATTTATAGTGTTGTTAAATAGCAGCAGTGTTTTAATTAAAGATGTATGTCACATGTTGGTGAGGAATGTGGCGTTCAGAGACAGAGAGAAGTGGGCTGCGCGTGTCGTAAGTTTGAGGTCATTTGTCTAAATCGAGCCGTTCCCAGCAGGACGTCTGAGCTAGCGTCGAGTTCACGAGCAAACATAACAAGGGAGTGTATGTTTTGTAGAAGAAGTTACAGATAGGAATGGGTCACTTATTCCTTTGTAGAGGTCAGCACAGTCTCAGTTTTTTTTTTTTTTTCTTCTCAGTCCCATAGTCCTAAAGGGATTATAAACAGACCAGTGTTGTTTTACTTAATCTCAATCGCCTCCTTAAAGCTCCACTCCCTGATTTTCCTTATTTTGTCCCTGTCTCAGACTCCACTCTCCTCCAAAAGCAGCCTAGGGACCTCTCCTGCTTCTCTTTTATTACAAAAATAAAGCCAGACCAATATTTCCTCCTCAAAATACTGAAGTTTAGAGCTCATCTTAAACTTTTAGCTCCGACTTTAACGTCAGAACGGCAATTATCTCCTCCTCGTTAAACATTACGTGGAGGCATTGTCAATATTTATCCCTGTTTCACTTTGCTTCTCTTTATATTTTTGTTTTTCTTACATTTCTTGGAGTATAACATGAATAACACACACTCAGTAGCCGTTACTTCCTTATTGACGTCAGTGTCGACCAATGAGAGCGCTCTTTTTCCTGAAGTGAGCTGTGATTGGACAAAGCTCGTCTATTAAAATCCTTGATAATAAAGACTAAATGATGTCTTAAGGTCTCTTTTTACACCAATATTCGGAGATTGAAGTGTTTATTCTCACATTTATAACGTAAAATCGAATACATTTAATTCAACAACTGTTTTTATTGTCTTCTATTCCAATAATCAAGGCCTGTTGTTTGGTTTCTCATATTCTTTCTTGTGCTCTTTTTTAAAATGTATTTACTTTTTACATGAGCTACATGTTCTTCCTGTTTCTCCCGTGAACGTTTTGTTACACGACAGACACAGTATCTCGTTTATAACATTGCACTTACGAGTTATTTTAGTTTTGCTTCTTTTGACGAACGGCTGGACTTTATTCTGTTCCTCATAAATACAACTCAAGAACTTACTCTTAATGTGTTCAAGCAGCTCCTGAACAAAATATGGACCATTTCTCTGCAGTTTATTGAAGATATATCCTTTGTGAACCATGATTTAACAACTTTAGCAACACGTTTGTGAAATACTGAACGAAAACAATCAAATGAGGATTAAAATGTGTACCTCATACTTCTCTTTCTTGCTTCTTTCTTGGTTCTCCCGTGTTCTCTTCGCCTCATTTCGTTGCCACCTCTTGACTCTCCCTCGTTCCTCCTCTTTTTTGGGCCACTCTTTATTTAGAAACAGGGCAAACGAGAGACGGAAACAGAACTGGGTCTGAGTGATCCTGGATGCAGACCAGAGAGAAAAGAGCTCTAAACTTAATCAACGCTTTTATGTAAATGCGTTTAGGTCCTCGCTCTCGCGTTATTGTTTATTTATTTGGATCTTCTTTAGATTCTGTGTCTTGTCTAAGGACACGATGACAGAATGAAACGCGGGAATCAAACCTCCAACATTTAGATTATTGCACAACCTCCTGAGGCACTGCGCCACAATAACATTAAATTAACAAATTACTGTGCAGCAATTTCAAGAAAAAAGCTAGTTTACAGATTAAAACCCAAACAGGATCATTCTTGAACTCAAAATAATCTAAACAAACCCCTTTTAACTTTTAGAAGTGAATCGTCCTCGTTGTGCAAAAGTCATATAGATATAAACCTTATCTAAGCAGGACCTTCTGTCAAATAAAGGTACAATAAATTCAAATTTAGTCACAGCCGTCACCAAACCCTGGGATGGACTTTGGAAGGGTTTCTGTCGAACTCAAGAGTCCTGTTGATATAGACTTTATTTATTTTTAGACTGTGGCCTTTGATACTGTGCTATATATAAAAATGAATTGACTCAAATAGAGAAATTCAAATATTTGCTTTAGTCTGAATATAACTGGAGTTTTTCTGGAGTAAACGTCTTTGACCAGTAGGGGGCAGTCACTAGAATTTCTCTAAATCAAAACAACACCTGAAAAAGACCATTATTTAGAGCCATACTCACTCTTCTTTTGATTAACAAAGGCATTTATTTTGGGTCAATGAAAATGGCTGTCGTCTGTTTTGTTCTCTCATTAAAAATAAAGAAAAAAAACTAATGTTCTGTGATGTTTTTGTGCTCATAAAAAGCAGAGTTAATGAGCAGTATGTCACTGTATTGTTTTAATTCTTTCCTTATTTAAATAGTCTTTAAAAAGTCTGATTAATCTCTGCAAGAAAGTGGCAGTAATACAGCTTTGAGCCACTAGAGGGCAGCAGAGTAAGTGCTAAACCACCGCTGACAGCTGCAACATGGAAAACACACCTCTTATTTTTTTCCCTCACAGTTTATTTGAGGTCAGAGCATGTGAGGACTGAGAGCAGCAGCAGCAGGACCCTCTCCCTGATTAGATTAGCCTCGCCCCCGTCCCGTTTGAGCTCGGCCTGTATTTACAGCGGCCGGACGGAGATAATGGGTTTATTTGGGAGCAGAGGTGAAACCCGAGATGTCACTCTCGCCCCGTCCCGGGTCGCTTTCCTCTCGATGAAACAGGACGCGGGCATTATTTAAGGGGAACTCAATCTCTGTGAATTAACTATTAAACAGATCAGGCGGCAGCTCTGGTTTCCCAGCATGCATCACTCACAGATTATAGTTGAATAGAGAAAAGGTGGTATATTGTGTCCAACTTATGATACGTTTGAGCTTTGGAGACACCATTTATTCCACTTTTTTGTTATTGCATTATCAACATGTGCAGTATCTGTATCATATTCTGCTTAAACTGTAATAAAAATCTGAATAATTGGCTTTAATAGAGAGGAGGGACAATATTGTAGCACATTTTCTTATTGGATTGTTTCATCTTGTGATACATTATCGTGATATTTTTATATTTGTTAAAGTTTGCAGAAGAGGGACCAAGCAAAAAACCTAAAAGCATGTTTAAATTACAATAAAATGACACAACTAAGCATAGAATTAACGCCCAAAATCCAACTTTTTACAGAAATATCGCTATATTGTGGACAGTGTTTCAGACAGAAATCGTATTGTATCACGTATGACTCCTTCCAATACTTTCAAATAAGAACATCGGTGGCACTATTGTGAAAAGTAACTTAAAGTCTTTTTTTTAAGGAATATTTAGCATTTTCTGAAGTGGTTTTTGTGTTGGGTTCTTGTGAGTGCGGCTGTTTTCTGGAGAGCCTCAGGTAACTCAGTCTGGTACTTCATGTCTCCTATTTTACTGAGACGCTGTGATTAAATGCAAAAATAAAATGCACAACACGATCAGAAGCACTGAAATAAATAAAAAAAACATGTGCAGAGTAAAAGAAACTGCTACAAAAAATAGAAAAAATGAAGTTGTTGCTGTTACTTTGTCATTGATATTGTTGATTTACAGAGAAATAGTTTTATTATCAGGTCAGATATGATATAATTTTCACTGGTTACACTTTATGTCACGAGATAATAATGTTGATATAAATCTTTATTGACAGATAAAAGGGTGACTTCGTACATTTAATGCCATATTATTTCAGTTTAATCAGTCTTCACAGTCCAGCTACTGTGCATGTTGTTGATTTGTTTACAGCAGTGGTTTCAAACTCAAAGTGAATAAGAATAATTTCAGGGGCCGAAGATTGTGACACTTGGAATGCCTTTACTAAATTTTGAATGTGAGTTTGAGTTTTGCAAGTTTTCAACATATTTTTTTTCCTTTTATGGAAACTGGTTTTAGTGCGATCTGATTTGAACAAGTTATAGCTGGATCTTAAAAGGTTTCATTTAGATTTTACAAAGGGTTAGATGTATTTGAACAGATTTTATATCTTTGTAGTAAAAACTGGCTTAAGATTTCATGAAGAAATAAAATAAATCTGATTCTAATCCATCTAAAACATGTTCAAATTTAAGTAAAACCTGTTCAAATCCATCTAAAACCTGTTCAAATCCATGTAAAACCTGTTCAAATCCATCAAAAAACGTATTAAAATCCATCTAACACCTGTTCAGATCCAGTTGCCAAACATATCACCTTCTAAATGTATTGAACTGCCAAATACAACATTCCTTCAGTGTGACGTGTATTCTCACACAGTTAAAGGTAAAATAACAGGTTCCAGCAGCCTGCTTTATATTCTGTAAACCACAAAATGCAGACTGATATGACGTCACAGACCGGTCTTTCAGCCGTGAGCCCAGGAGTCCTTAGATCACTGGGTTAAAGACAGTCTGGTCACATGGCCTTGATCCAAAATGGCTGTTGGCCTACTTAAGCTTCTTCCAGGTAATCTGTTGACTGGTTTAACAGGGGCAACAAACAAACAGAGCAGATGAGACTCTACTTTCAGGCAATGTTTGAAATTAGGGCTAAAACATGGACTAAACTTAGGACTAAACAAGTTTGAAATTAGGGTTAAACCAAAGTCTAAGTCAGTGGTGTCAAACTCAAAGTGGTGAGGGGCCACGATAGTTAATAAGAATCATTTCAGGGGCCGAAGATGGTGGCATTTGGTAGCTTTTATTAAATTTTGAATGAGAGATTTCATCTTCATTTGAGTCTTACAAAAGTTATCACACAAACAATAATTTCCTCCTTTTATGGAAACTGGTTTTAGTTGGATTTGAACAGGTTTTAGTCAGATTTGAACAGGTTTTAGTCAGATTTGAACAGGTTTTAGTTGGATCTGACAGGTTTTAGATGGATTTGAACAGGTTTTAGTTTGATCTGACAGGTTTTAGTCAGATTTGAACAGGTTTTAGTTAGATCTGACAGGTTTTAGATGGATTTGAGCAGGTTGTAGATGGATCTGACAGGTTGTAGATGGATTTGAACAGGTTTTAATTGAATTTGAACAGGTTTTAGTTAGATTTGACAGGTTTTAATTGAATTTGAACAGGTTTTAGTTGAATTTGAACAGGTTTTAGTTGGATTTGGACAGGGTTTAGTCAGATTTGAACAGGTTTTGGATGGATTTGAACAGGTTTTAGTTGGATCAGACAGGTTTTAGATGGATTTGAACAGGTTTTAGTTGTATCTGACAGGTTTTAGATGGATTTGGGCAGGTTTTAGTCAGATTTGAACAGATTGTAGTTGGATTTGAACACATTTTATGTATCTTTGTTGCAAAAATCAAATCAATCTAAATGATGTGAGTAAGAGACTAAACCGGTTTGAAACAAGGCCTAAACCTAAACTATGGAAATAAACCAGAACTTTCAAATCCAGGACTAAACCTCCGACAAAAGAAGGGTAAACCAGGCCTGAACCCATCACAAAATCTCCCAAAAACAATGAACTAAACCTACCACTAAACAGTGACTGGACAAAACCCTGGCGTAAACAAGGAAGTGAAACCATAACGTGTTCAGAGACGGTGAAGTGTTAAATTAGGCAAATCATTTCAGGTTAAAAATAAAAATCTTCCTGTTTCCTGGAAGCTCTGTACTTCACCGTGTTTGTGAACGTGTCATAAATTTACAAATATTAGTTTAATTGAAGTCGCAGCCGATAAAGATTCTCAGAAACGGCCATAACGACCTGTTGCCGTGACGCCGGCTCCATGGAAACGGCACAAGCAGCGTCCGGCATCTGAGGCGGTGTAATTGGTGACAACGGGACCAGATTTGATTATTACTCACACACCTGCCGCTAAACAAAACACTGTGTTGTTGGAAATTAAAGGGACAGTCCTGGATTTTGTAAAAAAGAAGGTCTATGAGATACTTTAGATCCTGTTTGTAAACAATAAAAGCCGACCACAATGCATTTTCAATTAGCATTAGCCGTTAGCCACTGAGTTAGCATTAGCCGCCAAACATCGCAAATTGTGCAAAAACAGGATGGTTTTGACAAATGTCACCAAACAGAGACATGTGTTTAGTGTCAGAACATCAGAGACTGGTTCAATATTATGTGTTTTTTTTAAATCAGGGCAATTAGCTGCTAATTTTACTGGTGTAAAGTAATTAGCTTAGCATTGTGCTTCTTTAACACATGTAAACAATGAGAAAAATATGAAAATGAAGAATATGTTTGTGTGCTTTTGGATGGTATTAGGAATTAGGAAAAAACCTGTTAATACCTTGTAAGTCAGAGCATTATTGTTGCTTTTCATAAATGAATTAAAGCTTACTGAATAAATTTACAGCACTACAGTACAATAAGTCAGGTTTACTTACAAGAGGGACTTTAAGGCAGCAAGAGTCATACTACAGGACCTACATTTTTGTTTTGCATGATATTTCCCGTCAGATATCTGTATTAAATTTCAGTTTTGTCCCATATCTTTCTACACTAACCTCTTTGTGCCGGTTTGTGGTGACGAAGAGACGGTTTGTGGGTTCAGAAAGCACACACAGCTGTTGTCGTCTGTTATGATACGAGTTTATTTATGCAAATGTTGCTTTTTCCGTGAGTGAACTGCAAATTAAACCTATTTATAGCAACACTACTACAACTACACGACTAATATAATAAAGATCTTAGCTGGATAGACATTGGAAAAAATATCACAGTATGAAAGTGCTCAGTGTTCAGGTTACCACATAAACAAATCCAGATAAATGCGACAACAACTTATACAACATGTTACTGGGAGCGTCATCTCTCGTTAATGACGTTTAATCACGGGCTTCAGCAGCTACGCCTCAAACTGTCCCCAAATAAAAGTAAACTAAGCTCTCAGATGTTTAAGTCTAAGATAATTCTCAGTCTTTTGTCGAATATCGAATAATGTTTTTCAAATAAATTACACCTTGTTTATATAACCAGTCACATGACCTGAGAGAGTGTAATTATTGGATGAATGAGGTGTAGTCACCGCTAGACAGTGTTTTAAGAGTTTTAACGTCATATTCAAACAGAAAACAACTTTTTTTCCAACGACAAAGCTAGCATTTATCATCAGCAGCTCTTTCCTGTAATGTTTACTGCAGCAGCTGTGCCTCCAGCCTCTCGCTGCCAAACAAAAAGATTTATTCTCTTTATAATAATTATTAACAGTGCATCCAAGCTCCTAAATGTCTGCTTCAAATACGTTTTAAATCTCAAACAGAGACAGGATTTTTGTGGCTTTTCAATGACATCTTTATTCTGGACCAAACTGGAACCAAACTGACCCGACCCGTACTGTACTGTCCCAGTGAAAATGAGGCTTATTAGACCCATTTTCAACAGCAGTGTTACTATAAATAAAACTAACTGAATAAATAAAGGATTTTTTGCATAGCTCAACACTGACTGACAGTTTCATACTCATGTCAAGTCATTTATAGTTTGTTATTTTTAGTAACTTGCAAAATATTCTGTATATATCTGTATGTGTTTTACTAGAAGCACTAGAAGGAGTAATAGTAGTCTACTGTATATAGTATTATAGGCAATAATACAAAATAAACATGATAAAATCAAAATCATAATTTCTTGCCTAACCCTATTCTGCAGCAGTATTTGTAAAACCATTCAACGCTCTTTAACTCTACATTTAAATACGCAGCTGTTTGAACTTTATTTTATCCAAACATATATCACTTGAGAAAACCCAGCTTCCTCTTTTTGCCGTTTATTTATCTGTCATCCATAATGCAGCAGCACGAGGGCCTTGAAGTGTTAATGAAGAGGATTTGCAGGGAGTGAAGTGTCCGCGCCGCTCCATTCATCTCAGCCCATTGAAGTGGCGCCGGGACAAAAGAGCCACTGACGGAAAAAAAAAAAAGGGCTCGTCCCGGATCGGTTTGTACCTGGAGCCGCTGACTGTGTGTTTGACGGAGCAGAATTAGACTTAGTTATTTAAAACAGCAGCTTAGTGCCTGTGTGTGTCTCTGAATATCTCTCTCTGACACACGCTCTTCCTGCTCAGAGCGGTGCAACGCTTCCTGCGACTCGGACTCTTTCGGCTCCTTCTCAGGTTGTACCGAACTAAATCAATACGTTTTCTCTTTGTTTTGTTGGTTTATTCTAGCTTTAAACAGTGTTGTTGTTGTTGACTGGGCCATCACATTTCTCAGAGTCGCTGTTTAATCAGTGTCGGAATAGATTTAATGCTGCATGAGGTGGATATTCATGCTTTATTTTTGTCTCTTCTTTATTGATTCAAGTTGGTTCAGCTTTTTTAAGTCATTGCAGTAAACCAGCTGGATTTTAAAGGGACTGTATGTAGTTTTATTGAACAAAAACAGTCTAGACTTATATATATATCAGCTATTATTTTGCAGTACTGTCTTGTCTTTGTAAAATATTCTGAAAAACCATAAAACAAGACTCCAGTTTGGCCAAAAACGTCATTTTGTTGCACTGCCAAGATGTCAACAAAACATAAAATCTTAAGTGTAGTTTTCTTCTGGCTTTAAATGTTGTGTCTTTAAGAGTGTTTCTCATTTCTCAAACAAACGATCAGCAAATACTCGAAACAAAACAAAAGACAGACCATAAGATAGGTTAATTATAAATATTTAAAAATGTGATTGTGTCTGTTTGTTTTGATACTGAATATTGACACGTTTTAGTCAGTGGCAAAATCCATGATGTGGTGGTAATGTGTTTGGATCTGTACCCATTGAAACCAATTTCCATTTCTTTCTAAAAAATCATAACTGTTTTTCTAAAAGTGGGCGGTCTTTATGCAATGCTTTGTTTCTGATTGGTCCAGAGGCAGTTTATTCTGTGTATCTGACGGTTGTATGTTTATCCAGACGCTGTAGTTTAATCTTTTTTGTCTCATGGAAATTGAATCGACAGGGACCAGATTCATTCTTTGTAAAATATCAAAAAGCATGAGGACATCTGGCAAGGCTAATTGTGTATTTTAAAATGTGAAAATCATTAATTGTAGCCTGCCATATTGACAGAACAGAAGGATTTTTGCTCAGTTTGGTTAGAGCTCGGTCTGTGGGTGAACCCAGACATACGCTCAGTGGTTTTCAAACAGTGGGTCGCTGAAGCTTTTACATGAATTTACCTAAAAAATTCAGTATAATAAATGTTACAGCTGTCTTTCTTGCTTTAATTCTGCTTTCGGTGTTTATCAAGTGCATTAGTATCCTGTTTTTTATACAGAATATCACTTTATTAATCCACAAAAGAGGAAAATAATTCTGTTCAAATAGTAAGGATAGAATAAGACAATAAAAACAGCCTCTCAGTAAATATATTCTGCGTAAAACAATCAATCGATACACGATATTATAATAAATGTGTGTTACGTAGCCTGTGCTAAGCTTCGACGAGGACTGACTGAGGTTTCTTTTGTTTTGAGAAGCTTTTGTTCATGACATACGCAGCACAAAGGTCATGAAGGTCCGGACTTTTTCAGTATTTTTCTCCAATATGTTAATTATCTTTATTATAGCCATGGACCAAGCTCTACTTCTTCCTTTTACTTTACTTCTGTGAAAATACTGGGTTAAAAAAGGTCACTGAATCAGCTCACAATGGCATATATTTAGTTAAATACTGTCTTTATGCTTTTAAACATATGCTTTATAAGTTGCTGAATGGGCTTTAAAGAGTAGTAGCTGTCTTTTTTTCCTCCAAATTCATGCTCAGGCATTTTGTTTACACTTGCAGCTGCTTTTACAGTTATATCCTAGTGTTATGCCAGACGATATTTACCAGTTTTTGCAGAATATGCCATAATATCCCTAACTCTTGTCTTTTTCATTTGACATAGCTGTTTTATGATGTTGTTAAATTGCTCTGCTGCAGTACCTCACACATCAGGAAGTCGAATGCACCGTATTGACTGTAAACAGTTAGAAATGAGTAGTTTACAGAAATGAGAAAGCGCTGTGCTAAAAAACTCAAAGAAACTACAGACCAAAAGACACCAATGACTCAAAACCAGCCAAAAGATGACTAAAACTAGCCCAATTGTTTCCTTTTTTTACTCTCTAATTGTCCATTTTTAGAAGGAGACAGATTTCTTTCAGTATTTCCACCATTTGCCTGACATTTCTGGTTGTTTTGTTCATGCACAGACCGACCAATGCTCCCCTTGAGATGTGGGTGTAACTCCTGTGCATTGTTTGTGACCTAAAACTGTAATTTTTCCCACAACTACATCGTCAAACAAGCAGAAAAAACACCTAACCCTGGCAGCACTTCCCAGATGTGCCTTGTTGTTCTGCTTCTGTTTGGAGAATAGGGCTCGTAATTAGTTATCGGCCTGTTGCTTTGCTGCTTTGCATTTGTTCTTTGATAACGCTGTTTGTTCTTCGGGTGCTCGGCTGAAGTTTATTCCCTGACGTAACAGATGGAGCTATTCCGGTTTTATTTTATTTATTTTTTTTACAGTGAAGTGGTAAAGCTGCAGTGTTGGATAGTCCTGATGAAAGTACATATGTGTTGCTCTAATTAACTTTTTTATAAGACAAACAGTACCCGTTTCTGTCATGTTTGAATGGTAATGATTATTTATTCATTCAGTCAACAAGAAAACCATTATCTTTAAGGCATTAAGCAACGCATTTTGGTCACAGACACATTTGTAGATTAGATATAATTAGCAAAACTCACAATTTTGCAAAATGTGAGTTAGTTAGTTTGTGGTTTTATTAATAATTCTTCACCCAGCAGACCCTTTTATGTGTTCCTAAACCGACTGCAATACATTCTCAATGGCAGCATTAGCATTAGCATTAGCCACCAATAATTGCAAATTGTGCAAAAACAACATGGTTTTGACAAATGTCTTCAACAGAGACAAGTGTTTAATGTCAGAGCCTCGAAAGAGAACATCAGACACTAGCTAGATTTTTTATTTTAAACCGGTATTAAACTGAAATCAGAATTAATTAAAAATAATGCTAATGTGTTCTTTGTTTTTCTTTACTGTTGCATTGGCCTCCTTTCTCACCAAAACAACGGTCAGTTTGTTGTCTAGAAACTTTCTATTCATGGTTTTAGTTTGATAACCTGTAAAATGAATGGAATAGTCACTTGTGGAACGGTCTAAATCTTCAATAATGCAGAGAAAGATGACAATCAACTAAATAATATCCTGTTTTTATATCAGTTGTAGTCAGACCCATACACTTTCTCAGCAAGAAAGCTCTAAAGTGGGTCTGGATCCCCTCCCAATCAAATCTTTATGGAAATCAATGTGACCAATCGTAATGGTTTATCTAAAATGGGATGTGTTTTTATTTATTTTAAGTATCTGGTGTCAAGCTGCTGCCTGTGTTAGAGTTTAGTTGTTGTTAGTTTGACGATAAAGCGACAGTTTCATCAGTTTTTATCTAAAATGCTCTTTTATAAACACTTTCTATGGAAGCCCTCCCAGATCGAGTCCGGTTTGTGGGCTTTATTTTATGCAGTGCTCTGTTGTATGTTTTTTTCACTGCCCTTGAATTCTTACGGTTGTATGTTTATCCAATTACTTTCAGAGGTAGTTTAATCTGCATCCATTTGTTCCGCCTCCTGGAAATCAAACTCTAATCAACAGGGACCAGACTGATTCTTTGTCTGGAATAAATAAACAATTAGACGAGCCTGGGGACGGCCACAGACATTATTTGTGGAGTCCTCTCTGTCTGTGAGACTACTCCTGGATGAATATATAAGTGTTATCCTTTTGATTAACTGGTTTTGTCTGAATAAAAAACATAAAGACCTTCCTTTTCACTGTTGAACTTCACACAGACCAGAATATAACATTAATTTGACCCAAACTTTGACTTTATGTTATATTTTCTTTTTCTAAAGTAGATGTATCTTATAAATGAAACTAAAGGACAACCAGGAAGTGTTTTATCTCTTTTGTCTCTGATGTAAGATGATACTTGATGAACTATTATGTCTATTGGGAAATCCACAGCTTCACCAAAGTGGCTTTACTTGAAAAACCAGACGTCTTAAATAAACCTAGTGTTTCCAGAATGCTTTGTCTGTATAAACCAATCTTTCTTAACTAAACATTTCTACACGGACGATCCATTGTATGAATTATAAGTGTTATAATTGTGTCTCTGTATGAACCAGGGCTTGTGTACCCATCCACCGCCCCAACTTACCTCTTTTCAATTCAGAAAAACCTGACAAATTCTTTCTTAAATTTAAAAAAAAACAGGAAAATGTGCAGATATTTTCGAATTGTGCATTTTATTCTGAATATATTTATATGTTATGAATATTTAAATGATGATTATGATAAATACATTTTTCATTGGGGGATAATATAAATGTAAATTTTTTGGAGTATGTGGACGTTCCTACCGTTGTGTTGGTTTGATGTGACGACTTTGATCGGACTCAGGTCAAACGGGGACGAGTGAGGCCTCGCAGAGAAACTTCTAAAAATAGACGGTTTTTCCCTAATTCTGTCACTAATCGGCTGCTGCTGCTGCATCGCCATGGAGATAATCAGTGGGAGGAGCCTCAGTGTGGAGATAATCAGTGGGAGGAGCCTCGGTGTGGAGATAATCAGTGGGAGGAGCCTCGGTGTGGAGATAATCAGTGGGAGGAGCCTCGGTGTGGAGATAATCAGTGGGAGGAGCCTCGGTGTGGAGATAATCAGTGGGAGGAGCCTCAGTGTGGAGATAATCAGTGGGAGGAGCCTTGGTGTGGAGCTAATCAGTGGGAGGAGCCTCAGAGATTATGTTAACTAACTACAACTTAGGCTTGTTAACGTGAGCACTACTGAGGTAAACTAAAGGTTAGATTAACAAATTATCTAGAAACACAAAGCAAAAACGCGGCTCAATCAGTGTTTTTTTCGATATATGCCATAATCTGTCTTTTCTGGAAGATGTAAGGCAATAAAATCCTGTTAAAGAGGCTAATTTAGTAGTTAGGAGATGCTACACTGTTCCTGTTAAATAGTTCCTGCCACTTTCCTAAACCAACACATTTCAAAGATAACATCATTTCATTTTCTGGTGTCTTTAGTGTCTGCAGAGTCATTATTGCCGTTATTTTAGCTGTTCTGTTTTCCGGTAAATTTGATTTTGCGGCATCCATAAGTGCTTCAAAGTTCTGGAGGATGTGGGCAGGATTAAGCTTGTGCTGCAGCTGGATGCTCACGAGATCTGAGAGTTTACAAACTCACGAAAATCCATCTTGAACTGCTCCAAGTATTCACAGCCTTCAGTTTTTACTATAGTCTCTGTGTTTACGTCACAAAGCTAATGGCAGTCTCTGTGGCATTGCTCCTTTCTGCTACTCCTAACCGGGTGTGTGCTGACAATTTTGTTTTGTAGGGAATACGTTTTTAATTATTTATTTTTACAAAAGAAGATCTCTTTATTGTATTAGGCTAAAATACTACCAGGGCAGCTCGATTATGGAAAAAAATCATCACAATTATTTTGGTCATAGTAGAAATCATGATTATTGTACACGATTACTCATTAACTTTGGAAATATGTTGGATTTATTGAACAAAACAGTGAATTCTCCTTAAAAAATAAATAATATATTCAAATGCATAAATAAATAGCTTAAAAAATAAACAGAAATTATAATTAAGATAAATAAATAAGATCAACAATGTAGTCCATTTCCACAATCTCGTGAAAAACAATTAAAAAGTAATAAATAAAATCAAGTCATAAATAATTTTTCACAATTACATACATTTTGTGATCGTTGGGAGCTAAAATTGAAATTGAAAATTGTATTATTTGCACAGCCCTGTAAACATTTTGCTTCCCTTAAATTAAGAAACATTTATCAGCAGTCACCCAACGGTATTTAGTCACCCACAGGATATCCTCCGGGTGAGAAAGCTGATCAAATCTGATAAAATCTTTAGCGTAATGCATGTGTGAAAGGGGCATAAAAAAGACCTACAAGTTTGTAATACAATCCATATAATCATTCAATACTAAAGAAACTGTGCTGAGAAGAATCTTATAAGATCAAACTGATTAAACAACAGCACAATCTTGAACTATCAATAGCCTCAGGAATATAAACCAAACATCCAATTATACGTGTCTTAATTCTTTTGTGACCGTTGTATAAACAGGTTAATAAACTCAAATGTGGTTCTAATTGCACTTTGCCAGTTCGTCCACATTTAATTAAACCCGTGTATCGCACCGATCCCCGTTAATTAACCTTTACTCGTTCCGTTTTACCGCCCGCTCGTCGGTTACTAATGAACACAGATCGACTCGACCTGTTGCCGTTCAGTTCAAGATCATTATTGGTCTGTTATTGTTTGTGTTTAGTGAGAAGTCAGCGGGTCGCTCTGGCCTTTTTACTGTTGTTGTTTTCTCAGCAGACATGACAGTTTCCTGTGGTCGTGCTGTGACGCCTGTTGAGAAACACTTCCCCTCAGCTTTTTATTATTCATGTCTTCCTGTTTCTGTCGGAAATGTATTTAAAGCGGAGTAGTAGGTAAATAGATGTTGTTGGATGACATGTATATATGAAAGAATGGAATAAAAGTGTGTTTTTGCTGTCTACTTTAGCAGAGGTGTCATTTCTGTCTGTTTTCTATTCGTTTATATGAGCATGCAAGTTAAAATTAATACTTTTATACACTTTGGAGCTGGCGGAGAAAAAAATGCATGTCTTGTTTGATGGATTGAGTCGCTATTCTTTTTAAGCACTGGCTGTAGTTATTATGTACTGTGTCATGTAGCTAATGATGCTAATGTCCTGTGACTTTGTTAAAGCATTTCTGAAACAAGTGTATTTAATATTATTCTTACGAAAAAAAGAAAAAAGTGTTTGCATAAGGACCAAAATTATAACTGTGAGCAAACTAAGTATTTGGTGAGGATTTTTTAAATGAGTTTAATGGTTTAATGAGCCGTCCCAGGAACTTCATCTGATATACTCCATTATTTACTATGATCTATTAAACCAGCAAGACAACAAATCTATGCTGCAATTAACATTAGTTCCACATCTGCAATGATAAAACACTGGCTTATTCGTTTATTATGTTCGTTATGTTTTGTTTTTCTTTGTTGTTATGGACCAAGATTGTGTCTGACATAAAGATGACTTGAATGGCAAAATGAGAGTGTGATGGCCCAGTACATGTTTCTGTATACTGAAAAAAATTGATTAAAAGTCTTGACATTAGATTTTTTTTTCTCAGTGGGATGTACGGTCTGTTTATAGACTAGACTAGTCAAGCCAGGAGTAAAGCTGATTAGGTTTTGGTCAATGTAACGTAATAATTCAAGTATTTATAATTTCTTAAAAGGACTAAAACATTCTAAAACATAATTAACCAGACTCTCTGTTAGTGTTTCCTTATGGCTGGATGTATTAATGTAATTGAGGTAAAAGACTGTGGAGCCATAAGTTTTTTTACCCACTAAAAAGGCAGATATATAAAGTTTCCGCTGAGTTTTTCTTCAATTATTTCATATCAGACTCATCACGCTAAACCTAAATCCACTCTTAAACAGATATGTAGCTGAAACTTTCTCGAAGCTAACTCATGTTTACGTCCAACAGAGGAGCTTTTTAACCCCGCTCCATCATGGACACTTTTTTCCGGCGTCACTTTAAGAGGAAAGACGACACGTCGCCGGGAGAAACCGACCCGACTCGACTCCGAAGGCCGAGTGTCGCGGTGCCCACGAGCAAGGCGCGTCGTCGCTCCAGCGTGGGCCTGCCCTCCTCCAGCCTCTGCCAGCGCCGCCGCTCCAGCGTCCAGCTCCCGGGGGCGCCGTGCGCGGGGGGCAGCCGGCTGGCGTCCCGTCACAGAGGGGGACCCGGGCGGAGGCGGTCCAGCACCACTACGCCCAGCCTCAACCCGAGATTCGCAGTTCGACGAAGGAAACTGGGAAAACTCCGCACCATCGACACGCACCTCCTGGGACCCTCCATGCTGTTGGCCAGTCTCCTGCAAATGGCCGACGAAGAGGAGGGGCTTCACGGGGAGCAGCAGGTGGAGGTCCGGGGGCTCCAGTCGGACGGAGACGACGGCAGCAGCAGCGAATACGACAGCCAATCGGAGGACAGCCAGCTCTCAGAGGCCGAGGAACTGCCAGAGGAGGACGACCAATCGGAAACCGCCGATCAAACGCTGTCTTCCTCTCCCTCTTTCTCATTGGACGTCACCAGAACGTCCCGAGAAACCCCGCCTACCTCCTCCCAATCGACCCCCACCTCTCGCCCGACCCCTCCCTCCTCGTCCCGGCCCCTGATCCGAGCCCCTCGCTGCCTCCGTAGGAACTCGTCTCAGATTTTCGTGGGAGACCCGGCGTTGTGTTGTCGATACCGCGGCTCCAGTCAGAGGAAAAGGAGGCGCATCTCCACCATCTCCAAAGCCGGGAGCCCGTGGCCCGGCAGAGGCCTCCCGCTGCCCAACACCCGCAGGAGCTCGGTCTACCACATGCACCACCCGGCCTTACCGCGCCCCGGGGCCCTCAGCCCGATGGGGGCCTACGACTCCCGGCTGGAGAGCTGGAGTGCCTTCCTGCTGTATGTAGCTGTGCTCTACGGTGAACTACAGATAACGTTTGATTTAATTAGTGCTGCACAATAAACAGTTTGATTATCTGTATCACAAACATTAACGTGAACCACATTAGTACAGTTCTCAGTTTGTGTTTCTATCAGTCCAGTCAGGGCCTTTAATCTAATTGTAAAGGTTAGTGGCAGAAGTTAATCTAAATCCTTTTATTTCTTTACATGATATTATTTAATTTAAGTTTTCCTGAGCCAAAAGTCAAGATTAAACGTCATATTATTGGAGTATTCAACAGTAATCACATATTTTTCTAATGTTGCTGAGATCAGATAACTTCTTTATTTTTATTTTTGGCCTCTAAGCAATTATTGAGAGGGCTTTATAGAGGAAACAGAGAGATTATTAATGATGGAGCCAATAGACGTGAGCCAGACTCAAACTCAGGTCACTTGGTTAATGCTTTACAGGTGAACCACTGAGGCGCCCCTTAAATGAGTGGAAAATAAGTCCATTACTGTTTACTTATTAAACCAAGTGTTATTTTGAGTGGCTCCTAAACACAATCTGCAGAGCACTCAGGTCTGGTCGAGGTTACGATCAGTCTGACTCAAAGGTATCAAGGTTTTTATGTCATGAGAAACCATTTTTGTATTTACGTACAAAATTGTTGTGATGTTTTTGGATGAAGTTTGAGAGAAAACCGAGTGAGACTTTTGAGACGGAGGCAAGATATTCAAAACAAACTCTCTAAAACGACCCTCGTCCAAATAAATAAACCAGTAACATCAATGCAACCAGTGGAAATGTGACTTTAAAGCCCTGCCTTAAGGTTCTGCATTCATTTATTTGGAAGAATTCTTGCCTTTTTAAAATAATAACCCTATTATAATATTAAAATAACCCAAACAAACAAGGAGAATTTAAAGCTGTAACCACGATATGATATTATCATGTCTATTTGGAAACAATTAATGCGATTATTTTTATTATTATATTATATACTCAACACAATACATGAATGCTCTTCTAAAATCATCATAATTTAAAACTGCATTTTTTGTTTTACCAAAAGGGTCCTCACTTAAGAAAATGAAATGGGCAAAAACATACATCGCTGTAAAGCTGTATTTTTGCAGGAATCAGATCCGTGTCGCTCCGAGACACATTCTGCTGCACATCCAGCGATCGTCCTGGAGCCGGGCTTCGTTAGCGGCTCGTATTTAACAATAACAGACTCTCGGTGTTGGCCTTCATCACGGCTGTCGCTCTGACGCTAATTGTCTCTCTTTTTAAGCCTTACCTATTGTTCCTATTGTAAACACACATGTAGTATCCTGTGTCCGAGGAATCCACTTCAGACCCACACCTGCTCCATGTTTTTAACACTCCACATTTCCACATTAATCATCGATGAGTGTAGTTTGTATTTTTAGACACCTCATTGTGGACAGACTTAATTACTGCACCAAGAGGGGTTAATTGTTTTCGTGCGTTTGCTTAAAAGGTCTTTTTTGTCTTTTGTTGTTGCAGAAAAGCCATTGCAAAGTCAGGGCTACCACATGCAGGGCCCACATCGGGACAAACGGAGCCGCGACAGGAGCCCAGCAGCACCATCGACTGGAGCGTGAGTCTCCAATGTTTTTTACCATTAACTTTGTACTTTGTCAAAAATACTGTGTAAAACATGTCGGTGAGTTCTGAGGAAGAAGCAGCTGGACACAGGGGTTTTTATGCTCTTTTCTCTGATATTGGTGGCGGTTTCTGCTCCAGTGTAAGTGGTGCGTTCATGTGGTCTCCAGGAACTCGGAAAAATGCCTTTCAGAGTAGAAAAATACACATGAAGCCTAGTTGTAGTTGAGGTTTTCATTATCAACGTGGAGGAGGAAAGCAAACGAAGATATTTAATAAAAGTCATTTAAAATATTTCATACCAACTGTTTTGCACATTTATAACTTGATAATTTGACTAGTTTTTTGTCCATTTAGGCTTATTTAGACTATATACTGAGTTATTATTTATTTACATCCAGTATTTTAAGTACGTTTTGTTAACTTTAAATAGACTTCCTTTTCTTGAACCGCTGCTAATACGCTAATAATTCCTACTTTGACTGTATTAACTCATTTAAAAATAACATTTATGACTTCACGTCCATCTTCCTTGTTTTTATGGTTAAAAATGTTCTGATTTTCCGAGCTGAAATCATGTGAACACACCCCATGAATGCACCATATGTCTTAGTCAGCCTTGTGTCCCGTTTATGCTCCAAAAAGCAAGCCACTTTCACCTTTTATGCCGCGTCCTGACGATCTTTAAAGAAGCCATTACATGTGACAAAAGGTACATGGCTCATGAATAAACACAGCTGACAGCTTAGACAAACACATCATTGATTTTGGGAGCCGTCCCACGTCTCTCGTCTCTGTTAATACCTTGTGTTAAAGAAGGAAGACATGAGCATAAAAGGGATATTGTGTTGTTTTTTCAGACAGTACAAGGAAATGAAAACGATAGCTTTAAAACTTGAAGCTTCTCCTGTCGTTAGAAAGACGTTCAGATTAAATGAATGTAGTTGGCAGCAGATGAAAGAATACTGTTCAGAGTTGTACTGAATATATAGTGTTAGTTACACAAGCAGCAGTTTTTACATTGTCCTGTTCTCATCAGCCTTTCATCATCTGCAGTGGACAGTTTCATAGTTGGAACAAAATAAAACTTTAGTTAAAAGTTCTAAAGCTCGTCCTAATATCTGCTGTTTGTTGATCACTTCTGTTCTTTAATGACATACAGCTGTGAAAAGTTGATTGTGCTCATTTCGTCATTTCTTCTTCTTCTTTCTCTTCTTCTTCTTTTCTTCTCCTTCTCCTTCTCCTCCTTCTTCTCCTTCTCCTTCTCCTTCTCCTTCTTCTCTCTCCTTCTCCTCCTCCTCCTCCTCCTTCTCCTCCTCCTCCTTCTTCCTCCTTCCTCCTCCTTCTTTTCTCCTCCTTCTTCTTCTTCTTCTTCTTCTCTTCTTCTTCTTCTTCTTCTTCTTCTTCTTCTTCTTCTCTTCTCCTTCTTCTTCTTCTTCTTCTTCTTCTTCTTCTTTCTTCTTCTCCTTCTTCTCCTTTCCTCCTCCTCTTCTCCTTCTTCTCTTTTCTTTCTTTCTCTCCTTCTTTCCTTCTTCTTCTTCTTCTCCTTCTTCTTCTCTTCTTTCTTCTTCTTCTTCTTTCTTCCCTCCTCCTCCTCCTCCTCCTCCTCCTCCTCCTCCTCCTTCTTCTTCTCTGTCTTCTCTTTCTCTTCTTTTCTCTTCTACTCCTACAGTAGTTTCATTTCTTCTTCACATCCATAAATGTCCTCTAGACCTCAATAATCCAACAGTACAGGCCCACGTACATTCAATACATTATTAAGTGTCATTATGTTGTATTTTCTGTTCAGGAAAATGCTCAGTTCGGGGACCACATCTGGTTTGAGACCAGTGGCTCTGGAGATTTCTGCTACGTCGGAGAGCAGTACTGCATCGCCAAGTCACTGGTGAAGATATTTACATACCTCTCCCTTTCATTCAAATCCAGTTCAGATTTAAGTTCAGATTTTTATTTTGTTGATCAGAAGCAGTCTTAAAAAAGTTTGTGGAGTTCAGGCAAAAGCAAAGGAAAAGCCAGAATAATTCATCATGATTGCTTCATATGAACTTTAAGGAGTAAAACTGTAGTAAAATATATGATCGTTAATATGAAAACGCTGCACTGAACTGTGAAAAAAATATTAACAGCCTTTAAAATAATCTGTTAAAACACATCGATCTTAATTAGAAGTGTAAATCTTTCAGTGTCAGATGATTCGATTCCAATTCTGAAAACAAATTTTAATTTGATTTAGATATTTGGGACATGGCAAAATAATCAAAATACTCATAAAAAACAAAATATATCTTGTTCCAAATATGTTTTTCAGTCAAATTGTTAGTTATCCTTAAAAATTCCTCTATTTTGGCGACTAAAAGCAGAGGGAAGGCTGAAAAATGGATCCAATTCAGCCTAAGAATCTCAATTTTTATTTTAATCCATCTTTTCTTTTTGAATCCTGCAGCAAAAGTCCGTGGGCAGGAAGAAGTGCGCCGGTTGTAAGATCTCGGTGCACACCATGTGTATGGAGCAGCTCGAGAAGGTAACACTGCTCTGTCTCTACATTTGATTTATTTATTTCATGCTCCTCACCGTTTTCTCCGTCTCCGTTCAGATAAACTTCAGGTGCAAGCCGTCGTTTAAGGAACCGGGATCTCGGACCGTGAGAGAGGTCGGTCGCGTATCGGTACTTTTAGCCTTTTGGGATTCGGATACAGCTCTTATTTTGTCGTAAAGGTTGGAGCGGAGGCAGAAATAATACAATTTAATGTTGTGTTTCAGACCAACGTGGTTCGACATCACTGGGTCCACAGGAGACGGCAGGCGGGGAAGTGTCGACAGTGTGGGAAGGTGAGAATCGTCCATAAATGACTCCATACATCATTATCTGCAACATTAAAGCACCTGAGGCCTGGATAGCACTGTTTATGTTCAATTAGAGCATTTTTCATTGACAAAAATAATGATTGTGTTGATTGACAGCGTAATTTTGGTGAAAGTTCAGTTTAATTTCTCTGTACGTGTTGCAAATATAGCGAACTGTTGACAATAAATGCACTTTGACTAAATTAAACAATAAAATTAACATCTCTTACATTTAATTTTTCATATCACAGCATTGTTTTTTTGACCTGAATATTTCTAAACTGCCCTAAACTCTGACATATTATGATCTAACGCAGCACTGTCTTTGATTTTTTCAGGGATTTCAACAGAAGTTTTCATTTCACAGCAAAGAGATTGTGGCCATCAGCTGCTCGTGGTGCAAACAGGCTGTAAGTATCTCACCGATGTTGGTTTTATCAGGAAATAACACACAAAGAGGCAGGGTTCAGGTCAGTACGGGTGAGTTGTAGTCATGATTGATGTAGGGAATAGATGCAGGTCCATAAATTTATCGCAGCAGCACAATACCATACCTTGACTCTCTTCTTTATGTTCATTATTTATCTAATTTATAAATATTTCAATCATTTATATTCATCGGTAATGCATTGAATTTTTTGAGAATCAGAAACAAAGGAGCATTTATCAAATACAAAACATTACATGTCCACATTCAGACCTATAAATAAAAACCTATGGGCTGATACTACACAATACTATGTCATGCTACGCTACAATATGCTATAGGGCCACTGCTACTATACTACGCTTTTATTTATTTATTTATTTATTTGCAATATTATGCTACGCTTTGCTATACTCCAATACTACACTAAAATATACTATATCACATTACACTATAGCATACCATGCCATGCTATGCTATACTACACTACAATGCTATGCTATGCTATGCTATGCTATGCTAAGGTTTTCATTTACCCTGGTTATGGTAGAGTAGGTTAGCTGTTTTAATTGTGTTATATGTGCCTCATGAATAACATTGCCCCAGTGTTACTTTTGGAGCAAAAAGTACAAAAATAATAATCCCAAAATAATGTTTGTTGTACCTCATGTCACTAAAATAAGAAAGCGCTAGTTCAGACTTACTTCCTGTTCTCCATATCTGAAATATCTCTTTAATGCTATTTCCAAATGGCTGCGTTTTCTTTCTGTCTTGCTGTCGTGACATTATAAAAACATAAATACAACTGTGTTTTGTCAGTATCACAACAAGGTGACGTGCTTCATGCTGCAGCAGATCGAGGAGTGCTGTTCGTTAGGAGCTCACGCCGCCGTCATCGTTCCTCCGACGTGGATCATACGAGTCCGACGGCCGCAGGTAACGCACGAATCGGACGTTAAAGGAGTTTTTACGAGTGCGTCGAGAAAGTTTTAACTAGATCTGCGTTTGTCGTTCTGCAGACGTCTTTAAAATCCAGTAAAAAGAAGAAGAGGACGTCGCTGAAATGCAATAAGTCGGGCAAAAAGGGAACAGAGGTGAGTAGATTTCAATATTATACACTACAAAATAAATATAGGGCTAATTTTCAGTGAACTCCAGATGTTTTATAACCTTTGTTTGTGGCATTGTTTCATTTGGCCCTCCAATGCGTTTGGTAATATTTTTGGGGAATTTGCACATTACTCAAAGACAGAAAGCACTAAAGTATTCTAAAGATATGTAATAGAGAGCAATGCCACTGTTAACAGAGACAAAATGACCAAAAAGGCAAAAAAAAGGGCTTAAAATAAGGACAAAGTGACACAAATTGAAGTGAATTCACAAAATATTTGGATTTCAAAAGGTTTTAGTTGGATTTGAACTAATTTTACTTCTGTAATTCTTGTTCTGAATAGGTTTTAAACAGATTTGGACAAGATTTAGTTGGACTTTAATTTGTTTTAGTTGTATTTAACAAGTTTTTGATGGATTTGAACAGGTTTTAGTTAGATTTGAACTGTTTTTTGAAGGATTAGAAGAAGACTTTGTTGGATTTTAATAGGTTTCAGTTTGTTTTTGACAGGTTTTAGTTTGGTTTAAACTTGTTTTGGTTGGATTTTAACAGGTTTTAGTCAGATTTTAACAGGTTTAAGATGGTATTAAGAAAATGATGCATGAAAATTGAGGAATCGGGACTAATACTACTAAGTTTTACACAGAAGATATTGATATGCATGAAGTTTGACGACGAATATCCACCATTTACAACAGAACATGGTTTAGTCTCTGTGGCGTTGCTCCTGTCTGTGTCTCCAAACTGGGACTGTAGAGAATAACGTGTTTGCTGTAGATGTTGAGTTGTGGTGTCTGTCAGGTCCAGGACGGTCGCTGGAAGCCCTTCTTGGTCAAACCTCTCCCGTCTCAGCTCATGAAGCCTCTGCTGGTGTTTGTGAATCCAAAAAGCGGCGGAAATCAGGTTCAAACACACTTTCTGTATTTAATAAAACACTGAGAAATATAAACCCTTACACTATTATTTTTATTTCCAGGGAGCGAAAATCATCCAGTCGTTCATGTGGTACCTGAACCCGCGGCAGGTGTTTGATCTGTCCAAGTCTGGGCCCAAAGACGGGTAAGACCAGCTCCAAATGGTTTTTCTTCTGCATTAAAAATTAAAAATGTACCTCAATCAGGGCTGGAGAAATATGGACTATAAACTATGTATATATTGATTTATTAGTTCAAGTTTAAATAGATATTTCATCTTCATTTGAGTCTTAAGTTTTAAAAATTATTTCATTCATTTCCTCCTTTTATGGAAACTGGTTTTAGTTCGATTTAGAACAGGTTTTTAGGACAATTTAAACAGGTTTTAGTTGGATTTGAACAGGTTGTAGATGGATTTCGAAAGGTTTTAGTAAGATTTGAACAGGTTTTAGTTGGATATGAAAAGGTTTTAGATTGATTTAAACAGATTTTAGTCAGATTTGAATAGGTTTTAGTTGGATTTGAACAGGTTGTAGATGGATTTCGAAAGGTTTTAGATTGATTTAAACATTTTAGTCAGATTTGAACATGTTTTAGTCAGATTTGAACAGGTTTCAGATGGATTTGGACAGGTTTATCCATCTTTTATTTATCCAGCAAAAGTCAAATCCCTCTAAAACCTGTTCAAATCCAATTCAAACCTAAATATCCAAAAATATCACCTTCTTAACGTGTTGAAGGGCCACATAAAACATTGCAAAGGGCCACATTTGGGCCCGGGGCCTTCCGTTTGTCATGTGTGATCAAATAAAAGCAAAACAAATAAAAGGAAAGGAAATTAGGCTGAACAGAAAATGGCAACTGGTCACCATTTCTCTTTGTAAATTATTTATGATTTAGAAAACACTTATCAATAACCCATAAAATAAACCAACAAGTTTAAAATTCAGCATAAATTAATTCCTAAAGCAAATAAAATGTAGTGTTTTAGCTTTAATTTGCCCTGATTTCATTTCTTCTGCAGGTTAGAGCTCTACGCCAAAGTGCCCAACCTCAGGATACTGGCCTGTGGCGGCGACGGGACGGTGAGAAATATTTTAAAGACGTAAGAAAACAATAAAAATCACAGTAAAATGTTAATTAGACGCCTCGTTTGTTTAGGTCGGGTGGATCCTGTCAGTGTTGGACCAGCTGAAGTTCCACCCACAGCCGGCAGTCGCCATTTTGCCGCTCGGGACGGGGAACGACCTGGCCCGGACGCTTAACTGGGGCGGGGTGAGTGGGGTTTACATTTTTTTTAATCCTATTGTTGTAAAATTTGAGAAGATCCTGATTTAAAAGCGAGGGTCCTGTCTCAGGGTTACACAGACGAGCCCATCACTAAGATCCTGTCCCACGTGGAGGACGGGAACGTGGTGCAGCTCGACCGATGGGACCTGCTCGTGGAGCCCAACCCAGAGGCCCGTCCCGAGGACCGGGACGAGCAGCAGACCGACAAGGTCTGGACACAACACGTACACAAAAACTAAAAATATAGACGACTTTAGTCTGAGTCAAAACAGAAACAAATACAAACAGTTACAGAAAGAGTTAAAAATACAAACTGACCAAGTCCAGACCAGGTCCAGACTCATGGAGGTTAGTGTTTGGTGAAGGAGACAGAGTTAGTCCAGACCAAGTCCAGACCAGGTCCAGACTCATGGAGGTTAGTGTTTGGTGAAGGAGACAGAGTTAGTCCAGACCAAGTCCAGACCAGGTCCAGACTCGTGGAGGTTAGTGTTTGGTGAAGGAGACAGAGTTAGTCCAGTCTTAGACCAGGTCCAGACTCATGGAGGTCAGTGTTTGGTGAAGGAGACAGAGTTAGTCCAGTCTTAGACCAGGTCCAGACTCATGGAGGCAGAGTTAGTCCAGTCTTAGACCAGGTCCAGACTCATGGAGACAGAGTTAGTCCAGTCTTAGACCAGGTCCAGACTCAAGTATTTGGTGAAGGAGGCCAGTCTTAGAACAAACTTTTAATTCAATTTAAATGTTCTTATTTTCTGTGACCTGTTTTTCCTTTACTCCATAAATCATCTCCATCTGAGCATGAACTGAACTCAGAATCTTGAATCTAATATAAATCTATCCAAATATCTATTTGCTCAGTGGATTTTTCTCTTTTTCTGTCTTTCAGCTTCCCATTGACGTCTTCAACAACTACTTCAGTCTGGGCTTCGATGCTCACGTCACATTGGGCTTCCACGAATCCAGAGGTCAGACGACTTTTCTATGTGCATTTAAACATAACAACTGTATAATAATAACCTACAACAACATTAAAGGACAAAAACAATACGACTGTTAAAGTAATTTTTAGTTTGTCCATTTTAGACAATTAAAATAAATAGTCTTTTGTAAAATAACACAAAGGTCCAGACTTCAATGGGACGTACAATCATTATTTCAAAGTAATGGAAGTAATGGACACCTAAACTAAAGACTAAAAACTGAACATTAAAAACCTGCCCTAAATATAAATTAAGCTCCTTTATGCCTGATTTGCTGTTTTAATCGAGTATTTTGTTATTTTTCAGAGGCGAATCCAGAGAAGTTCAACAGCCGCTTCAGGAATAAAATGTTCTATGCAGGAGTAAGTCAGTCCTTTTCTCTCTGTTCGCATTGAAAAGGTGGTTTGTAATATAATATAATCTAAGCGCGCTCTGTTTGTGCTTTTCAGACGGCCTTCTCAGATTTCCTGAGCGGGAGTTCAAAAGACCTCGCCAAACACATCAAAGTCGTGGTGAGTGGCAGAATTACTCGTACGTGCGTTATTATTGAAGACCGTGTTATAAAACATTATGTAGAGTATAAATATGTAATTACTCCATGTTTTTTCTTTTGTCAGTGCGACGGGACAGACCTCACCGCCAAAGTCCAGGATTTAAAGCTACAGTGCCTCCTCTTCCTCAACATCCCCAGGTAAAACATCAGCTGCCATTTTTCTTTTATCGGACCAAAAATGAGTATTAATAGTGCATTACCTGATTTTTTTTTTTACTGTTTGACATTTGAATCACCTAAAGCTTATTGTAACAGGAATAATTCAGAAAAATGAGACTTTAAGATGTGATCTAGTCTTTATAATTAAGGATTTTAATAGATTTTGTCCAATCACAGCTCGCTTCAGGTAAAA
>JAWCTZ010000972.1:0-27067 GCA_036850595.1 Rhyacichthys aspro | reverse complement strand
ACAGAAAACAAGTTTTTATAAGCACAAAAACCAGATTAAAGCTATTCTGGAATCACATTATGTGTTCCATGCTTTACATAGACACAAATAAATCAAATAAGTTGTGCTGCTTTGACTTGTTTTTCAATTCACCACACCAAGCATGGACTTTGAGATGTTATCTAACCTTTTCCACTAGTTCAGATCGAGCCCTAGTGGGAAAGTCACTAGAACCTTGTCTAGAGGCGGCTGTGCTGTACCTCTGAGGCGCATAGCATTTAGTAAACAGGTGCTGTCAGTGAGGGGGACTGTAAACTGGAACATTACAACTTTACGCATTTAAAACCAATCTCAAAAGAGGAACTAGGCTTGTTATCGCTGAGGTACTATTTCAATGTCATGTTTTATTGTCATAGTTATGAGTTAGTTGTTCTGTGTAGTATTTGTATATTTTTTCTCTGTCTATTATGTGCACTGTGATTTATGTTGAGAGTTTTTTCTCCTGACCTGCCAGGGACTACAGATGTAAAAGAGCCATAGGGCTAATTCTGGCATATTTACATGTATATATTATTGACATGTTTATCAGTATTTAAATAAATCTAAATCTAGATTTTCTAGTGAATCAAAAGCAGGAAATGTCTCTCTATTCTTAGTTAATGGGGAGCAGCAGATTTCAGATTCAAATTAAGAATGCATTTTAGATTCTGTAATGTGTAGAAACTGTGATAGGCATGTTAATACTTTCAAATTGAGTAGAGAATATGTACTCTGAAGAATATATTGATTGTTAAAGGTACAACATACAGAAATCTCAATTTTGCCTTCATGCATAGTTAAAAGTGCTGTTATGTTGATACTTTTATGTGGCATTTTAGCATTCTGTCCTAAATGTTGTGTTCCAACTCTTTCCTGCTCTTTGTTTACTACTTTCTGCTGCTTTACCTGTGAGAACTTTTTAAAACTTTGTTGAGAACTTCTTACACACTTTGTTAATTTATTGCAATTTGATGTCTAAAATGGAGCTGCCTTGTTAACAGTGAAGACTTTCTTACAACTGCAGTCTGGGATACTGTTATAAGCCTTTACACTACAAAAATCAATTGTACCTTTGTGCTGGCGTCAGATGTGAACTATGGAGCGATTTCTTGTTCTGAAAACAGCAGATGAGACGAGAACCAAAGCCCACCGTTCCCTTGAAACTTAATGAAAGAGCTCAGTGTAGCCTTAAAGTGTGACAGTCAGACAGGTCAGTCAAGTTCGCCGGAGAAAAACACAGACTTCTAACGCATCACCTGAGCGGAGAATAGAACAAGGAGTGGGCAAGGTAAAAGAGCGTGCTAATGGATGACAGGCCATTAGTCTTCGTGGCTTTAGCATCCAGACAGAACCAATCAATCTGAGGATCGTTTGCATGTCCTCTGGTGGTCTGTCACACATTCCTAATGAGCTAATCCATTCTCCAAACCAGGGACAGGTCCAAATGCACATGAAGTAGAACTCCTCACATGACTGAGGGATTTACCTACTCCATTGATTAGCTTTGCCCAATTAGCAATGCAGAACCAGGGAATTTACCACCTTCAGTCTGGATGTGTGTCAGAAAGTGTAACAAAACAAAGACAACACTATATGAACCAGACTAAATGATTGGGACAGTCTGAATTTTAATTTGGGGTTAATATTTGGTACCATAAAGGTGCTCTTTGTTACATGTTGTAGTAGACAGTTATAAAGACTATGTAATTACCTCTAAATAGTACCTTTCACATCATTATAATAGGCTTTAAAGGTCCTCTAGTTTCTCAAAGTTCCATTACTTCCTTTTCCTGTTCCTAAAGCTGCCCAGAGAGGACAAACTGAGTGCTGCAAAAAGAGAAGCACAGGCATTCATTTCTCTTTTTTGAACACAAAATCTTGCATGCTGCCTTATGATTTTTTTTTTTAAACAGTTTTTGTTGCTGTATTTTGAATTTATTGTCTCATGTGTTTCTATTGGGTCAGAGACAATGGGATGTCCTTGCAGGGCCACCGTAGTCATAGGCAGAGTTGAACTGCAATCTGCAATTCTGCCAATAGATACTGTCAAAAACTACACATTAATTAATACCAAAAAGTGCCCATATTTAACTCCAACATTGGCAAATTACAAACAACATTAAGAGAAGTGCTAATATTATTTAATTTTTGGAACCAACACTGCTGAACAGGTTCTACGGGAAGGGAAATTTCATGCGTTGCTGTTGTCCCAGTCTTAAGATAAATGTCCACGTGTCAAGTAAAAATGTCAAACATACCAAACTCCTCTCTTAACAACAATTGTTTACATATTTTTCAGATATAATGTCACTATTTGAATTGTTGTGTCTCCTCACAATCACCGCTCGAACTACACGCCCCACTGTGAACCAGATCTGGGGCTGACATGATGGAAAACAGCCCCAAAACCCCTCTGTGGAACTGGTACCGGATCCTCTCCTATCAGACTGACACTTCTAAAATGGAGGAGAGGTACGAGGTGGATGTTATAGCCATCTTGGGCATTCAGGAGAGAGACAGTTAATCGGTAGATAAAAGTAGAGCCAGAGGGCAGCGGTAGCCTGAACTCTGATGGATCTGGGAGATTGGACCGAAGATGAGCCGGTCGGAGAGAACACCGGAGATTAACCTGGTATCTGACTGCTGTAGCGACTAACAGGTTTGTCCTTGGTCGTGTTATCAAGAATATCAGCACTTAATAGGATTCCAGAAACTGATAGTTACATGTATTTATGCCAGTCAAATTTAGATGAAGTAATGCTTTAGCTGCTAAGGTATCCTCTTTTATACACACTATTACTACTGTAACATTAACACTACACAAAAGTGACTGTGAGTGGTCCTTTTTACCATAGACTGCATACCTCTTCCTAGATGCTATTTTTCATTGACAGTGTGGTCACTGTCATAATGTATATGTAATGACAATCCAACATAACTGAAGACGTCAAATAGCACCAACCAGACATCAGACCAAATTGTGCAAGATATTTGTATATAAAGAAATACTAATTAAATTGAATGTAGACAAATGGCCTCTCTAATGTTTGCTCGGTCTCACTGTAAAATGATACATCAAAGTTGCCGTGAATCTGTTGGCAATAGTGTAGAGCGCACATGTCAAACTCATGGCCCAGGGACCAAATGCGGCCCTTTGCAATGTTTTATTTGACCCTCGAATACATTTGTTAGGTTATTTTTTGGTACTTTGCACATTAATCTGCGACAAAAGGCACTCCACTATTCTAAAGATATGGAATGGGGAAGAATACCACCACAAAATGACAATAAACAGGAGTAACCATTTTAAAGGGAAAATGGGGCTTAAAATGAGGCAAAGTCGCACAAATTGAAGTCACAAATGATGCGTGAAAATGAGGCATAAAAGGAGAAAATTAATGTTAAAAACAGACTAAATGTAAAGTTTCATTGTAATTTCAGTCTTAATCATACGAAACACGTAATAAAACATACCCTGAAAGGATTCCTGATGACTATGGTGGCTCCTCACCACTTTGAGTTTGACTCCCCTGGTGTAGAGGGATCATATTACTCATTATTTGAAGCATGTGAACAGCCATTAAGTCAGATGTGCAGGAATATGCTGACCTGAATTATTTCACTTTACTCTAAATCTTTACACAAGATTGTGTGCTCCAAAAGCAGTTTGTTTGAGGTTTAAAGATGTAGCAACCATTTTACCACAATGAACATAAACAACATAGCGTTGCTCTGATTGGATAAAACTGTAGTAGATTCAATCAGCAGCTAGTAATGAATTAAAAGTACCTGCCCTTTTGCAAACGCTTTCAATGGCAGAGTGAGGTAATACAGTGAATGACAAAGAAAAGAAAATCTAACAAGTATCGAAGTATGAGGAAACTGTAAAATGTGTCCCACTGGGGAGCGCAGTCAGTAGAGACTACATCTCCCAGCATGCCTTGGGCACATAGGCAACAGCTGGTGGACCTGATGGAAGCTGCTGCAGAAAAGAACATCTGGGCTGCTGCGATCACACCTTTGCCTATATATACTGTTACTATAAATACTCCTCATCATAAAATCAAGTCATTGTGATATTTTAAGGACGGGAATTGATTATTGGTTCATTCATTTGGTATCTGACGATAGACTGAACACATTATTGATTTCCCTTTTTCAAACACGGCCAGGATACAAAGGCTTGGGGGAGGTGTACAAACCAAGACGGCGGCTGAGATGGAGCGGGCAGAATGAATGAGTAATGTGAAGGTAATCACTTTAGTTGAGTTTGATACCCATCCCCCATATGCACCCCCTAGTGTCTGGAGACATGGCTAAATGAAGACATATAGAGGCTGATTGATGCATGGATTACATTTGTGGGAAAATATAAATATACAAAATGGAGAGCTGTGTAAACCGAGCGAAAAATGGGGGTGAGTTCATATTGGGGAGGGGGTGGTGGATGGTGGGAGACTCGGCTACATGACGTTTGTTTCCATGGTGATGGTCTCTCTGTCTCCCACACGCAGGGAGATGGTGCTTTAATGTACAACATGTATTTCTGCATGTGTGTTTACAGATTTGTGTCCTTAATCCCATTTTTATCAATAAATAACCAAGTTCTTATTATTGCTTTTTTTTGTGTATTACATTGGATAGTACTATACAACCGCAGCAATGAATGATTCCGCTTTCAGTGTGTCATAGTGCTCACCCTTGTTTTCTCAGGGAAGTGAAAGCATGTAGTTTTGAGAATGCACAAGCCACAAACCCCAACAAACAGTCTATAGTACGACTCTAATAGGCGTAGCTTCAGAAAGTATAATCTTGCTGGAGGGAGAGATTCTTGTGCCAGTCACAAGGGACTCATTTTGCAGTCCCTGCATTTCTAGTGTTGAGAAATGTTCGGAACAAATGCTAATAGAAGACAATGAATTAATGAGAAAAAAAAAAATCAAAATCAAAAATCAAAGCCACTAGCAGCTTGCAGCAGGTTGCAGATCTTTTCCGTTTACGTTCAGCCAACCAATCAATTGTAATAAATCAGCTTGTTTTCCACCTGGGCTCGGTGTCGTTGCCATCTGAGCTTTTCTTTCACTGATGACTGTAATAATACAGTTAAAAATAGGACTGAGTGGGCTGGTGTCTTCAGCATTTGGCTTGCAACAGCACCGTGAGAGGCTTTCAACTTTATTGAACACAGAGCACGCTGCGGTTTCAGAGTTGGGACCGAAATGAAGTATGATGTGTGAGATATGAGCTTTATGACAGACAGTGTTCACTTGAGCGTGTTCAGTGTGTGCACATTGACGTGGGATGTGGCGGTGGGGAGCGCTAGACTGAGGCTGATATCTGTGTGGGGCGTGACCGGCATGGAGAGAGGATCCGACTGTCGCGCCAGATCCACGGAAGGGGGCTGGGGGCTGGGGAGGCAGGGAGGGACGGAGGGAGGGGGACGCTGGGGACTGGGGAGAGATTCAGCAGGCAACAGTACCATCTGGTGTACACATCGCTGCATAATGCAACAGACAGCAGTGTATTTTCAAATGACCAACGCGTATGTTGTTGTTGTACATACATAATACAATGCGCACAAAGCAGGGAAACAGTCTTTTTGCTGCATGTGCAATAAAAAAAAAAAAAAATACTGATACATTTTGTTTGCGATGGAGATCAATCATTTTTACTCCACTGACATAAAGAATTCTGTAACTGAATTGAATCTGTATTTTCTTGAAAATTAAGCTGTTTATTCTTCCCTTGTTACTCCCATTGAAGTTATTGTAATATAGATTGTTCAATAGAGAATGAATCCTGAGCAATATGGCTTCAAATCAATATTCAGATGTATTGAATGAATTATTTTTTTGCCCTCTTTTATCATCAACAACTTGTAAATATGCTTTTAAAGGTTAGTATGGTTGGATGGAATGGTTATAAGCTAATTTTATTGTAATATAAAACATGTATGGTCATAACATAAATGGTCTGGACAAAAGATGTACTCAAATAAAAATGGTACTGAGTAGCTCAACAACCACTAGAGGGTGCTCTTGGTTGGACACCGGGCTCTAAATGTCATCACACATCAGATGTCCATCTTTAGCTTATTGACCTTCAGCCTGGAGATCTACTGTAGATGGTTTGTAAGCGGGAAGCAGTCACTTTACGATCCCAAGAGAAAAGGACTGAATGACTTTATGTTCAAAGGCTTCCACCTCTGCATGACATTTGAAGCACACAGGACTGGTTTTCATAATCAGTTAATACATAAATAGGCAGATTGTATGTAAATGATCACAGGTTAATGCGATTATTACTGCATTTCCTGTTTATCTGGTGACAATACTGCATTTAAACCAAAGCATGTACGATTTTCTCTTTTTGCTGGCTTGAATGACCTTTAAGTGTAAAGCCTCATTTGTCGTTTCATCAGCTGCAAAACATGGAAATAAAGCCTTCAGTTGATTCACATACAAATAATGGGATTTTTTTTTACATAATTTTCCAAAATCATTAACAGTGGCAAATGATCCGTCAAATGCAAACAAAAAGACAAATTGTCGCTGTAATGCATATAGTTTACCTAATTACACTATCAAGCAAACAACGGATGTCAAAATAAAAATACTCCAAAGTTTACCCTTCTGCCTCTCAGGTTTGTTTTTGTGCAAGGACTAAGCTAAGTTAAGTCAAAATCACCGCTTTGTGTCAGGAACTAAGATCTGCTCTGTCTCAAGAGCTGCCTGAAAGGGTCACCCAGTATATATACATTTATATGGAACATGTATGGGGTGGACACTCTGGAGCCAACTAGGAACGTCTCCTCGAGGTTCTTCAAGGCTGCTTTGAGACATGTTTGCACAGGCACTTTATAGACATAGCCAGGGGCACGAAACAATGTATAATACTGTCTAGAGGTTACACTATGAATATGATAAGCTTGAAGGTCACACGACTAATTTCAGCTGAGTTTTGCATACAAAGTTTTACATAGTCATAAAGAGACAGGACAAGCAAGTGCATAAAACAGCTTTTAGATTTACTCCCGAGGGTGACACAAACAGTTGCTCTTTCTCATTGAGTGAAAACAGGATTTTTTTAATTTTTTTTTTTTTTTGGTGTCTTCTCCTCCATCTTGCATTGTTGTTTCACTTAAATATTTATCATTTCTTCTTGGTTAATGAATATTCTGTGCTTCATTTTCAGAATGAGGATGCTGCTATTTTACATCGTTGTCTCAGGTAAGCCAATGTACATTACTGCTGCCGAATACAAAAGTCCTATTTACATTTTTTTCTATACTGCAATTAATTTTATTCAGTGATTTTAAGAACCATAGTTAGTTACAATTCCTGAAAAATGCCATTTCGGAAGATTCTAAAAATATTGTATGCATTGTTATTCTCTAGTATGAATGGATCCTTTGGTTCCTAGTAGTTCCTAATAGTCTCATTAGGTGTGTTTCTTTACATTACAGCCATGTGCAGTTTGACCTCCACTTCTCTGAGGCAATACCACTACATAAACACGCCAAAGACCTGGTTTGAGGCTCAGAAATACTGCAGAGACAACCACGAAGACCTCGCTACAGTAGCAAACCAACAGGACCATGACTTACTGTTGAGTACCACAGACACACGGGACATTTGGGCATGGATAGGCCTATATGACGACGTAACCAAATGGAAGTGGTCACTTGATGAGAAAGACTTCGACAACAACACAGATTTCAGCAACTGGGAACGTTCAAACCCCAACATGCTCACTTACGGACGTATTTGTGTTGCAATGTCAGAGAACGGGCTTTGGGTTGACAAGTCATGTTCAACTGTACGGAGTAAAATCTGCTATGATGGTATGATTTCATTTTCATTTCAAGCTTCACTTTATCAGCAAGTCAAATCGGGTTAAAAAAGTCATGGAGCTTATTTTTTTTCTGTCTAACCTTCTGTTCCAGCGCTAGCTCCGTCCAAGTACAAAAAAATGTCATCTCAGATGACATGGGAAGAAGCTCAGCACTACTGCAGAAATACATACACAGACCTGGCCAGTGTGAGGAGCATGTCTGAGAATGACAACATTGTGGCAGAGATACGAAGTACATCTTGGATCGGCCTCCATAGATATTCATGGGCAAACTGGTCCGACCGAAGCCCTACGACCTTCACTAACTGGGACACAGCGCAGGAAACATCTAACCTATTGCTCACTGATCAATTCTATTGTGCTTTGGTCAACATAAAGACAGGACTGTGGTACACTACTTTATGTGACTATCGGTACCCTTTCTTCTGTCAGAGTAAGGTACCTGAGTACACAAACAGATTCAAGTTGAAGTTGAAGTCTGATACTGACCTGAGTAATGCGGCTGTTCAGAGTCAGATCTTACAGCAGGTAAGCCAGAAAAAAAGAAAAAAGTATTATAAATGTATTGAAAATGTATTGAAATGTAAGCTCACACCCACATTAAAAAGGCTTGAGTTATATTGTTGTTATTGTTGTAATGAGAACAGTTGCAAAGAACTGCAGTAATATTGTGCAGATATTCAATAACGACAACAGAATTTGTTGTTCAGAGGGTCAGTGCATCTTTTGATGTTCCTGAAAGATCATTTTGGATGTCCTGTGGAAAAAAAGAGGAAAGTTATCATGTGTTTTAAAATGTTCAAGTGGGGTTTGTGTTCCACTCCACAGCTACACGAAAAACTAGAGAAGCACGGGATACCGGACTTTAAACTACGCTGGATTCAAACTGATGGACAGACCTTTGACGAAGAACCAAAAAAGAAGAAGAAATGTTGAAGTGTTGCACGGAATCTGCGTGACAGCTTTATTTCCTTTAGTTTTTTTATTTTGTTTTTATTTTGATCTTATGTACTGTTGGTGCACAGTCCTGATGTTATTATTGATTTAAATCAGTAATTACCTTTAGTAATGTTCCCTTTAATTTTACTATAAGTAGACAGAGTATGTAATATATGAGTGTCTGACATATTCCTGTAGTTAAGAAATCAGTATAGCTTGTAAAATGTCTGTGATGTCTTAATTCTCATAAATAAAGGAGAGGTGGGAGATGAGAAAGTGCTTGTTCTACATTTATGCTGATTGGGGTTCAGGCTCAAATGTCTTGAATAAACTGGTTACAAAAGCAGACTCAGAAATGTGCATTTTGGCTCCATATAAAAAAACCCCAGAAATCTTCATATATACAAAAGCTTGGAATAGGCTTTTTTAATATTAAAAGACAAGTCTCATTTGAAAAACATTGCCTTTAGCTCCACCTTTTAGTAACTGCACCACAATGTTGCAACCAAACTCAACATTAACTTCAGTTAAGTGACCAGGGGTGTCAAAATTATTTAGTTCAGAGGTCGTACACTGTCCAATTTGATCTCAACTAGGCAGGAACAGTAAAATAATAGCATAATAACCCATAAATAATGATATATTATGATGTTTGTGCTCTCATCAATCGCATCAATCTATATAAAGGCTAATGTTGGCAAAGCCTGTCGCTTCTCAGGCACATGATATCTGCAGCCTTCAACATGTATGTTTTCACCAACTCAACCACACAATATGGCTTTAATGCTAATGCTATTTTGCAGACAATATTGTAGCTAACTTTCACTGCTGCATCACTGACCTCACTGATTCGGATACAGGTAAAATAGACCTGATTCCTCAGATACGCTAACAATTAATTTACTTTCTCTCTTCTCAGTTACCCATTCAAGCTGGTGTATTTTCTGCCATGATGAGTTTCATAGTGGTGTCAAAAATCAGACACACAGGTTTCCCATTCTTCTCTAAATGAATAGGAAGTGGTTCTATTTTCGGACCTCTACAGCTTGTGTCAACTTGTCTTCTTTTGGGTAATGAGGGTAGTGACCACAGAGAGTCATTTCAATAACAAAAGAGTAAGCTAAAATTGCCATTTTGCCATCTGCTGTTCAGGTCTGGGTCTCAGTATTATGTTAGGCCTGTTATTAGTACTAAAACAGTGCAACCCCAGTGGACAAATTTGGAACAGCAGTTTCCTTTTATTTATAAATTGGCAGGTCATGTCTTCTATGTTAAGTTTCATACTTTCCAAATTCATCCCATGGGACGGGTGTGCTGGGTAGAAGGCCATATGTTTGACACCCCTGATGTAGACCAATAAAAGCGCTCTGTACCGGTCCGACCCATACCTCATCACTCCAAATGCAAACAATATTCCAAATAGAAAACTTAATGTTGGTAGATACATTGACTTAATGATGATGATAACAATGACCTCATTAAAGGTCACACGCTCCATTTCATCTTTTTGAATTGTATGTCTCCGCATCCTGTTTTCGAGCAAATCACAGTGAGGTTTGCATAAAAAGTTTGCCTAATGTTGAAGAAGGAGGATTAAAAAGAGGGGTAGAAACGGGTAAGTACTGACCAAAACATCTTTACTGGACAAACCAGGCCAAGGGAATGGGATCATTTCAAACCTCCAGGTAAACCTATTTCTTTTTTCCAGTTGGTTCATTTGCTTTGTATTCTAGCTTGATATGGTTTCTTTTTTCGTTTTTGTGTAATATTTTGATTTTTGCAGTAATCACCCATAAATGCTGTTGAATTCAGTAACATTTCCTTTTAAGATGTTTTAAAAATGTCTATACCTTTAAAATGAAAGCCTGATTCATTGCTTGTAAAAAATAGATTACAATGTGATCTTGCTTTGTGTATGTATACTGCCAAACACACAACATTGTAGTCTCAAAATCTATTCATAAATACTAACAAAATGCCTCGTTCCCAGGATAAGGGCAAAGATGAGACTCCTGTTTATCATCGGTATCTCAGGTTAGTCAAGATTATGTTTAAAAGGCTATTGTTATTTTTCTTTCATTATTTTTGCAAGCTTACTTAGATTTTCCATTTGTCCATCACAGGGCTGCTCACCCTTCAACTACAACCTGCCAATGCAGAGAAACGTTTTATCTCTCTGTCACAGTCGGAGACATTTTTCCAGGCTCGAGACAGATGTAGGTTCAAATACACTGACCTTGCTTCAATCAGCAACAGCTATGAGAATTATAATGTGATGTCAGCAGCACCAACAAACGATTATGTTTGGATAGGCCTATATGATAACAGGAGTGCATGGACTTGGTCGATGAATGATTACAATTTCAACAATCGCAGAGATTTCAGAAACTGGGAAGCAACTAAACCTCGACTAACTATTGTCTCAAAGATCTGTGTGTTTATGACTCCAGAAGGGCGCTGGCATGACGAAGTCTGTACGGTGGAACTTCCTGCAGTCTGCTACTATGGTAACAATCTTTTCCTGGGTTCGCAAATTGAAATTTTACTACTTTGGTGTCTACCATGTTTGAATTTGATCTCTTTCTTTTGAAGCTCAAGGTCCAACCAGTTACATTTTAGTGACTACGCCCATGTCATGGACAAAAGCTCAGGAGTACTGTAGATACAGTTACACAGACCTGGCCAGTGTGATGGACATGTCTGAGAATAACATGATCTCTGCACTCCTCACAAACCAAACATGGATCGGCCTCCACAGATACGGATGGAAGCAATGGTCTGACCAGAGCCTCTTAACGTTCCAAAACTTCCAGAACCAGGACTCAGGCAACAACCAATACAGCACTAATGAATTTACTTGTGCCAGGCTCAGCTCTTCGACCGGAACATGGACCAAAGTTTCCTGTGACTCTATTTACAGTTTTGTTTGTTACAGAAATGTAAACGATCAATCATCATCATCACCATCATCATCATCATCATCATCATCATCATCATCATCATCATCATCATCATCATCATCATCACCATCATCATCATCACCATCATCATCATCATCACCATCATCATCATCATCACCATCATCATCATCATCACCATCATCATCATCATCATCATCCACACACCTGAGTAGTGGACTTCCTGAGAGTGAAAATGAACCAATGCGACCAGGGCATTACAGTACATTTAAGATAAGGTTGCAGTCTGATAAGGACTTGAATGATCCTAGTGTTCGGGCTCAGATCTTAATGCAGGTAAGCTTTTCTTTGCCAGTCTATGAATCTTATATTTGATACGTCATGAGAAGGCATTAATAAGGCACTAATGATTCCTATGCAGCTGAAAACGAACCTAGAGAAAGAGCAACTGACGAACTTCAGACTGCGCTGGATTCAAACGGACGGAAAGATATTTCATAAAGAAACAGAAAAGAAGGAGGAAAAACTAGGTGGTTACTTTTCATCTCAGCTTCACTTTCAAGATTTGCACTTGTTTATTCTCATAAATATGTTTTATTTTTCAGAGTGTTGCGGCTGGGATCCATTGAAGTGTGGCAGAGATTTTTGATAAAAATCTGTAATCTATATTCCTAATACATGTAACTGAATCTTTTGTTTGGATGATTTTTTTTAGATTTTACTGTGTTAAGGGGTTTAAAAGTCCATACATACATGTTTTGTGTTCTAGAAATAATATTTGAATAATTATTGATATGATTTTGGAACTTTGTTTTGGAGCCTCTGTGTGCTTATTCTTCTTTTGTAACAAATGTACAACAAATGTTTTGCTTTATGTTTTTATTGTTAATCTGGTTGGTACTGAACATGTAGATATAGAAAAATAAAAATAAAGTATATTGGAATTATATTTAACAAAAACCGACGACAAAAATTATTCATGGTCTCTTGGTGATTTCTGACATTTCTCAAGTTGAAAAAAAAAAAAGATTTCCTCAGACTCATGAACATTTTATTTATTATTATTGTGATTTTTTTTATATGTATTTAATTATTACTGATTATATTGTAAATGCCTTTATGCTATATTCAGCCCACTCATCTCTGCTTGCAGGTTTTCAGTGTAATATGGAAATTAATTGAAACTAACCCTTTGCACTCCAAGTATAAAAACACCCTCCATATCCTGATTATAGAGTGTGTCACTGGTCTCCATGGTGACCCCATCTTCATCACAGTATGAGGCATGCCCACATACACCATGCTACTGGCAAGCATGTTAACACACAGCAGTAACCACTTTGTGTTAATATTGGCTTCTGCTTTAATTATCATTTTGCATTAAACACCAGTCTGCTTGTGTAGACTTGTAGTTTATGTTTCTCGTTACAAGCAGCAGCCATGAAGATTTTGTGTGTGTAGTATGTAACTGCAAGTACCACAGCCATAGTATTCAAAATGGTAGTCATTCAACTCCACCTCGTACTGCACTGCAGCCAGCAGCCCCTAGACACAAACTAAACAAAATAAATAAGTACCATCTCACCACCGTATTTCAGCGGTGCTATCAGCTGGTGCAAGACCATCTCTGGCAACACCCTAAATGAGTTCTCGTGTCCCCCTCGGCAAGATGGAGCATCGCTGATAAAGCAGGGCTATGGGGCTCGGCTCTCTGGTTTACACCACTACTAAATCACAGTTTGTCTGCTGCACTGCTGTTGGCCAAAGGCTCAATACAAGGATGGACTGGAGGCAAAGAGAACACAATAACATGGGCAAAGATTGTGTTTTCATTTGTGCGTGGGTGAAGTGATGCACAAAAAGGACTATTGAGTTTTGGGTTTTTTTTACTGATGCTTTTACCCTAGAGTTTTATGTGACTGTTGAAATGGATCGTTTGCCTGTAACATGTAGCAGTGTGAAAGCTGCAATAATCAATATTTTCATGCTAACAATAGATCAAATGATTGTATGGAATAGGGGAGGTGTTGCTGTTATCTCCTTGAGCCTTCTTGCCACAGAATCCCAAATGAGTTCCTGCATTTTCGCTACTTGGCTTACGAGCTTTTATTAAAACCTATTCAAAGAGCGTTTTATAATTTGATTTTTTTTTAAAAACGTGGACTAATGCTAATTGGCTTGTAAAACCTGGCTTGTGGTGTTGGGTAAAGAAAAGAAGGTTTGGAAAGCAAGGCATATATAAAACCTTTCTAGTCACTAGTGCTTTATTGTGCAGAAACATTCTTTAACACTTTCACTAGTAGCAAAATTGAAAGTAATCTATTTTCCTCCTCTCTTCATTTGTCAGACATGGATGGGACTAGAAATGGATTCCCCCTGAAGCTGCCTCGATCGGCGTCAGATAAAAGCCATCCCCCAACTTTCCTTTATGTTGCTGTTTAATGACAGTCTTGCCACTATTGTTTCAGTCACTTCTGTTGGGGCTGATTATGACTTTCACTAAATGTTGGCTCGGTGCACTTGCTCATTAGTGAATTAAGTTAATAAGGTGCAAATTACAAAGTAACGTTGCCCTAAGTCAGTTGGCAGGCATCAGTTTCAGCCCGAGGAAAAGAAGAGGTCTGTTCTGCCAATTTACGTTCAGCCTCTGATGATCAGATCGGATCTCTGTGGAATCGTGAACAAGGGCAAACTGCGACTCGATAACTGTTATCTTTAATTTGTGACTTTTTTTTCCCAAACCACTAATACCTTCACTGAACTTCGCCAATATTATGACAATTTTGTTATCCTTTTTTTCTCGTACATCCCAAAAATGACTTACAACACATTAAGCCAAGTGACAGACTGTCATGTAACCCTGATTAGATCTGCTTTATTCTGATAAAAGAGTAAGTCCACAAAAGAAAAGAGTGATATAACAAACATGACATCAGGAACAGTTAAAAAAACACATTAATTGCCACCTGGCAGAAGAAATTGCCGTTGATTAGGAATCATCTATCACTTCTTTCTTCGCAAAGACAGTATTCCTCATTTGATGCTGAAAAAAAAATCCCGAACGTTCTTTCCAGAAGCCGCTGAGTTCATTATCTAACATTAGCCGCACTGCAATTAAGCTTCATTTCACTGCACTGTGCACAATCATATCTGATGAGTGCTACTTCAAGCTGTCATTGCGCTCAGCCTAGACACTTCAAAAGCTCCTCTGTCTTCATTTGGTGAAAGCCTTACCGTGAACTCCGTTGGATGAAGCATATGTGGCGTGCAATCTGCCTCAGTGTCACCTTTCACCGTTCGGGAGTTTGACGAGTAAAAGACTTCAGGATGTAAAAGCGAGAGCCGAGGTGCAGCATTTCTGGTGACGTTTCTTTTCACGGTTATACAACTTCGGCTTAAAATAGTGTCAGAATCAGTTTGGGTTATAAGCCGGTCTTTGCTGATGGATGACAGTTGAGATCAGGTCATTTTTCTTTGCGTGAATCAAGATTTGAATTCAGGCGGCGCTTAGAAAATCACAGTATTCAAGTTAGGAAGTCCTTTCTCTCACTTCAGCTTGGACAGTCGGAACATTTTAAAACTTAGCAACATGGACGCTATAGTTTATTCCCAGACTATAACCTTGTGTTGACGTTGTTAAATGAATGACCAAGATTTAATACAATCAAAGTAGCAGTTTTTAGCATAGCATTATTTTAGTGATAAAGAAAAGGTACTCAAATAATAAAAAGTTAGCTCACATAATGTTTGTTGAAACCTTTTAATACCAAACGTGAATGAATAAATCAATATAGTCGATTTATCTTCGACATATATAACATATATCTGTTGTCATTGTCGATCATTATCTTTTCCTAATTATCTTGAAAATATAATAAAAATAAAGATTACAAAGATTGGTGAACAGAACCTACATATGGGAGTGACATGTATGAGAAGGTTTGACCAGAGGAAGATCCACGGAGTAAGTGTGCAGGTATTACTTCTTTTACTATTACTTCTAACATTGTTTAAACATGGTAACAACTTCAGAATACCCTGCATGAATTCTCTGGGATTTTAGGTTTCAGACACAGGGAGGCTGCAGAGTAGCTCGGACTGGTCAAAATTCAGTTGCCGTCTTCAATAAAGGACAGAGGACCCTGTTATTTTTTGAGGAGACAATCACTCTGTGGTAATTCAGGTAGGTTTACTTGTTCCTCTTGTTTAACCACTGTTGGCATCCAGCTTTGTGGTGCATTACCGCCACTCGTTGGTGATGTAATGATTTGTAGGCTCACAGACGAAAGGTTGTGGGTTCAATCCTGCATGTCCTCTCTGTTTTACAATGTGTTCTCTCTGGGTACTCTCTCCCACCATCCACAGACATGGGAATGTGAGTGTGAACGGCTGTCGAGCTCGCGAATGTCCACGTTTTACTGCAAGCACAAGAGGAGGGATTATTCCAACTGTTTCCAATAATTACTTTCAGCCTCATCAGCGGTGAGTTCAGTGAGCACTGATCACAGCAGGTATGTATTTATCACAGGTCAGTGGGAGTCCTCTCCTTCACGAGCCTCCCTCTGGTCTATCCTGAAGGAGGTGTAGTGATCGTGCTGGGAGAAATAATCCACTGGGAACATCTGCTGTGCTCTGTTATTCTTGGGCTAACTGTAGCTGTATCCTGGCCATTGTGTAAAATCAGAGTTTGGTCTTTTACTCTTATTCTATTGATGTACAACTGCTTTCATTCTAATTTCATGTAATGCTTAGATTTTTCCAATGTGTCCTGTAAAACCTGAAATTAGATATAGCTCCAAAACCTATATCAGCTAAAGTGATTCGAATCAATAGGCTCTCTTCCATTTTCAGATAGCTATGGCACACATGTCAAACTCAAGGCCCGGGGGCCAAATGAGGCCCTTTGCAATGTTTTATGGGGCCCTTTAATACATTTAGTAGTTTACATTTTTGGCACCAGGTTTGAACAGGTTTTATTTGGATTTGAACAGGTTTTAGATGGTTTTGATGTTTGCTACAAAGATAAACCTACTCAAATCTAACTAAAACCTATTCAAATCCAACTGAAAGCTGTTCAAATCAGAATAAAACGTTTTCAAATCCAACTAAAATCTCTTCAAATAATCTAAAATCGGTTCCAATCCACCTAAATCCTGTTCAAATCCATCTAAATCCTGTTCAAATCCAACAAAAACTTGTTTAAATCCAATTAAAATCTGTTCAAATCCAGCTAAAACCTTTTCAAATCTGGGTAAAACCTTTTCACAAATGAAGATTTTCATCTTCACATTCAAAATTTTATCTCCCTCGGCCCCTGAAAGGATTCTTAGTAACTATCAGGGCCCCTCACCACTTTGAGCTTGACACTACTGAGCTAAGGGGTAAAAGGAGGAGAAGGTTTAAACGTATTCTCGGTGACAACCACGGTTTCATCAAGAAGTGCACACACACATGCCTCCTGTAGCTCTTCACAGCCATTGTTGTGAATAAATAATGCTTCAAGCTTGAATCCCAGAGCTCTTACCTTTTTTGAGTCATGTTGACGAATCGAGGCAGGAGCAGCAGCAGCAGCAGCGGCAAGAAAAGCATTGTTATATAAGCTCTGACCTCCACTGCTGGACATCTGCCATCATGCTACAGTATGTAAAGCAGAATGACCTGGGGTTACATTACTCTTGTCAGTCCAGTTTGATCTCCTAATAAAAAATCAAACATGGGCGTTTACTTTGGGCTTTGAAGGGCAAAGGCTGCAGGAGGCTCCCAAAAGAGAAAGCTACGTTTACACACAGTTACCAACACTTGTCATTCACAAACATGAAATCATTCTAGTTTAGCCACCTCCTATGTGCAGTGTTTGCAGTAAATTCTTATATTTACTACATCATATTGCACATATTACAAGACTTTAGCACGATGTTTGTCACGTCTTAGCAGCGGCACACTACAATCACTGCACAATTCCAGCAAAAGGTAATACTCCACAGTAGAACAGGCCTGTCTTATTATCAGCCCATCCACCTCCATGAAGGCAGCATCATGGATTACCCCCATATAGTTCAATCAGTATCACTATTACATTACTTCTATGATCATAGGCAAAAAACAAAACAAAAAACAAAACAAAAATCTGGACATATTTGGGAACATAACCAAGGTACCTGTTGTTGGACTGGAACTGGATTGTCAAACTGCATCAGAAAGGAGGACAGTGGACAAAATCTATAGCATCATGAACAAACTCACGGCAAACTTATGGCTTATTTGGCCTATTAGCAAAGTTAGCCATGTCTTACAGCAGCACATTACAATCACTGTACTCTCAGGTAATATTGCAGTGGAACACGCCTGTTTTAGCATCATGCCATCCACCTCCATGACATTAGCAGCACGGATTAGCCACATGATACAATCGGCAACACTATTGCATTAATCATTATTGATTTTTTACCTAATGATAAAACCAAAGCAGCACATTGTACATGATACATAACTCACATAAACTCATTTATCTGTAGTCTCTGTGTTTGTTTGTGTGCAAATCACAGAAATACCACGGCCCTGGCAACATTAACCATTGGAAAAGATCAACAGTGTTCTTCAGGTCTGTAGCTCAGTAATGATTAGTTCTTAAGTGTGTGGCTATTACTAAGTAGTCCTTCTCCAGCATTCACAGTTTGATCTGTCATCAGCTGAAAAGAAAGTCATGATTTACAAATGAGCTCCAAATAACACAACTGTCTCAGAAAAGTGGAAAAGTATTATTTCTTTGAAGTGATTTTTTTAAATGGTAACACTAATCAATGCAATCAGGGTTTGTTTTTTTTTAATTATTATTTGCTGGCTTTTAATTATTGTTTTTTGGCAACATTACTTTTCATTTGTAAATGTGCTGTCGTTGGATTTGCGGTCAATTTTTTGGTTTGAAAATATGGTCACCCTAATCCAGGGAAAAGTTAGTCTGTAAATCTCATCCTTGCACCACAACGGTCCAAGAATTTGAGAACGCCGGGGCATTGTGTAATGTTGAAAAAGTCAGTAGCTACTGCCGGTAAAACCCCTGCAGATATGAAGTAATGGTGTATGTCTTATGCGGTACGTTCAAGTGCACGTTAATATGATGCATGAGACACAAGCACAGTGTTCCCAGTGACTGCATCGTTACTGCAGCGCTATTAAAAGAAATGCTTAGTGAACACAGGATCATTAAACAGCAGAGAGCAAGAGTGCAGGGACTTGGAGAGAAGGTGATGATGATGGTAATGATGATAACAATAGTGGCGGTGATATGAGTGCTCATTTTAAAAACCGAAGAGAGAGGTATTTGTCCCTCACTCCGATGACGACTGTTGTAACTGTCCCCGTTCGCCTTCTAATGATGCCACGGTGGATATAATGACAAACCCCGGAGCCATACCAGACACTGGGGTAGACAGTGAATGTGCGTTTTTCTCCGTGGAATCGGTGATGTGTTATAGATTGGAAAACAGGCCTGTGTAGCGAGCAGATTAGAAAATCGGCTTTGTGTTCGCTCACGATGTTGCTTGTCATCAACTGGTGCTGGTGCCCAAGCGGAGAGAAAGAATCAGCAGTACAGGCACATAGAGATAGAGAGTGACAGCAAGGGGGATGGCAGAAGACTATTTATCACAAAATGAAATGGAAGGAATCTCCAAAAAAGGGGTTTAAAACTGTATTTTGCAAGCATAAATTGAAGGAGACACTTGTAGATACTAGTTAATGTCAAAGTCTTGGTGTTTGTCATTACTGCAAGAACAGCAAAATAAAACGCATTTCCAAAAGTCCTGTGACATAACGATATTATTTTTTTAAAGCAGAACTTACTGACAAACAATATTATTCTGCAGAAATACCGGAATTCATATAAAATTGATGAATATTCTCAAAGACGGGGTTGCATCACACATCCCGCCTGGGTCTGAGCGCTGTCAGCCTCACTGCTGCAGTTATTCATCAAAGCCCGTCCTTCTTTTCATCTCCCCGTCTCTCCCCTCCTCCGACCTCCACATACATGACATGCACAAACCGGAACGGTGGGCTGAAGAGACATTCAAATCAAATCTTCACAATCAAGTGAGATAAACTGAAATGAGCAGATGAATAATGTAGTGAATGATTGAAATGACAAGTTTGCAAAATAAGTATTCCACGGCCCGTTGAGGTCCTAAAGGGTCTCATTCGATTTCTCTAATGTTATTCAGGAGACCATACTGTAGCCTTTTAAGAACTTGAGAAGTATTCTGGAGTCTCTATTCAAATGCATTGCTGATCACTGATAAGCAAGCAATCTTATGCAGCGGTTTTAAATTGTGAGCTTTATATGCTGTCTCGAAGTGTCGAATGTGTCAAAATACACATTTTACCCAAAGTATTCAATGTAGGATTTCACATGTTTAATAGTTTTATGGTCATATTTACACTCAGACTCTTTAGTCCAGTTTTCAACCTAGTCCAGACTCATGGAAGTTTGAACAATGGTTTTAAAGAATAGATCATTATGACATTTGTTGTCTTTGTTGGTCTTGGCGTACGGGACCGAGACAAGACTGAGTAAAAATGAGGGATAAAGACCATAATCTTTACAAAACACTCTTAAGTCCAGTCTCAAGACCAAGACTGAGTGAGTACTACCACATACTCACAACTGTACTGACACACCACTGGTTTGTGAATACTCATGACACTAATCTAGCCAGCCAAGACCGCTCCTGAAGTGAAACTAAAACTGTCATACTCACCCAAACACTTCATCTAAAATGGTGCAGGCTTTCTGTAGTGAGTCATTTTGATTGATTAGCAGAATGTTTTTGTAATTGATTTTCAAATCACTTTATTGGGCATATGTCAGTCCTGCCCTCTGTTTTCTGATTGGTTGGTTGTTAATCCAATTGTGTTCCGACTCTGTTTAATCTGCACCCCTTTGTTGTGCTGATATATAGATTGATAAATTGACTTGGTTATTCTCCCACAACCCTTTTGTTCAAATAAATTCAGTTCAGTGCTGCAGACTGTTCTCTGTATTTCTCATTCAGACATAAATGAATTACATTTGATTTGAGAGACTGGATTGCGTCCACTATCAAGCTGACAAAATTAGAAATAGCACAGTGTGAGGATGATTGCAGAGGTAAAATTAAATTCTGTTAGAGTTGGATTATTAATTTGTTATGGATTGAAAAAGGAGCCCATGCAGTGGCTCTGGTGTTTTCTTAGAAGAAATTCACAGATAAACTTTGCAATACAAGCTTACACGTGCCGCATCGCAAGGAATGTCCTCTTTCTTCATAAACAGAAGGGGTTTGCTCCATCGGTACTGGGCACAAGTTCATGTCCTTGTAGGAGAGAGCCTCACGCGAATGCTAAGAAAAGAGGCTGACGTCAGACTCAAACCATTGTCCCTGTCTTCCCCTGTCACTCAGCTTCACTCTCCTTGCGGCGCCTTGTGACCGGGACAGTCCTTCTACGAGATGCCAACACTTCCATCGGCGCCACTTAAGGAAATAAGCTGCTGCCATTTTCACACTACTTTTTGATGACTCCAAAGTCATCAGTGGGGACTTGCCTCAAACAGTAAAGTTTGGACAGTAGGAGTGTGTCGCTGCAGACGTATACGTTGTCTGTACAGTGACCTTGGTGAATCGTGAAAGTGTACGAAACTAAAGGACGCGACAAAGGACTTGGAAGCCTGTAAGTTTAGGTGAGGTGAGGTAAGATAGGGGACACAGGCATACGTCTCTACAGGAAGTACCGTAAACACTGCAGCAATATATAACGTTTCAAGAAACTAGAAAAGTGTTACCTTCCTTTGGGAATATTGCTTAAATGTTTTTGTGTTAATAGCTTAGATCGTGTTAACTTTATTCTTGCACTCACTTACTCATCTACATTACACCATATCCAGTCAATAAACGGCTACATTTAGTTCAAACGTCCTTGCATGGCCTTGTTAAGTTGCTAGCATGGCTGGTTTGCTTTTGTGATAGCCTTGAAGTTCAATACACGCAAACTCCATTTACATCGGCCGCAGTGACTAATGCGACGCGATATTTCATTAAATCTTGTTATGTTACGGAATGTACATGTGTCAAAGCGTTTGTGTCCAGGGCCGGCGTTACAATGGGCTCCAAGGTGAGGGGTACCAAATATTCATGAATGGAATAGATGCGATGATGTCAGCAGTTCCCAGGGTGAGTGTTTTTGGATCGCGTCGTAAGCGTGCGCGTTTGTGAGTGTGTCATTGAGGAGATGCCCTTTCGCTGAGTTGAATGAGTTCGGTTTGGCAGCAGACTCCTTTTAGCAAATGGACTCTTTCTTGTGTCTACATCACAAATATTTCTTGCTCTTTAACTTCGTGCAGACTTCTTACTCCATTTTCGCTTGATGCTCTCAGACTTCGAGCCTCATTTGAACAACGAGCTGCCATTTGCATTAGTAACCGCTTCTGTCTTACGAGTGAGGTGAAATTCTAAGTGAAGGGGGCAAGGAAAATGGCAAATAATGTCACCCCAAAGCTGCTATACTTTGCCTCATTTCCCGCAGCTTCACGTGGATTAAGGCCACTTCACTTCTGGCCTGAGTGCATCCCATCAGCTACAGTTACACACAAGCACGAAGCACCAAAGGCCAAATGTCTCAGTGCCACACTGAGTCACGCTAAACCCATTAAATGTTTGCTATTGGATCTGTCTCATTTCCAACAGGCTGGGACTAACAGCGAGGATATGGTTCATGAGGGTTACATGTTGAAGTGTCACTGAAGCAAGGACGAAAAAGTGGTGAACTCACAGTGCGACATCTGTGGGATAAGGTGGACTAACAAGTTTTTACTGTTGCATTTAGTTTGACTGTTTAATCACCAGTTTATTGTAACAGGAATCATCTGTGAAAAAAAATAGACCTTAAGACGTGATCTAAGCTTCATAATTAAGGATTTTATTAGATGAGATTCACAGCTTGCGTCAGGGAAAAAGGAGCGCTCTCATTGGTCAACAGTGAAGGAAATAAACAAAGGAAATGGGTTATTCCATAGCAAAATACATCTTATTTTACTGCAAAACATCTCAAAAAAGATTTAAAAAAAAATAGAGAAACAGGCTCTAAACTTCAATTTAATGTACCATATTAGTATTAAGTGGTAACAATTGGTCCGGTTTGACCTTTTTTAAATAAAAGAAGCAGGAAAGGTTACTACGCTGCTGTTGTGGCAGAGTGGTGAGGCTGAGACAGTGAGGGCAAAAACCAGGTACTTCAGCTTTGGTCTTTCACATTGTGCTTATATGTCATACCGTAAAAGCAAATGTTAAATGTTACAAGTAAAAAACTAGAAAGGGCCATGTGAAGATATTTATAGCAAAGCGTGGTGCCCTTTGTCGAATGTGTGCACTCCTATAACTGATCATTGCAAGAATTTAGATCTGTCTTTGGGGCAATCATTTTGTGATAAAAAACTGGGATATGTAGACTTTGTCATGTTCATGTATTGCCTGACTTATAATTTTTTGTGTATACTTTTGTGTGTGTAGTTTAGATGCTACATTACTGTCCCTGTAGGCCATTAGCTTCAATCGTTTCCAGTTGTGCACTTTCCACACTTTCATTTCCTGGCTCTGAAAAGGCTAAATGAGACCTTCTTTTCACCCTGATTGGAAAGTGTCTCATTTTGCCCATGTTTACAATTTAATTAGATTTTCTGTGCAATCTTTACTGTGTGCACACAGTCACTGGGCAAAATGGATAAAAGGGCATCATAAGGGCATGCTTGCATAGGTGCTTCTTGATAATGCTCCACTATGTCTACCTATTAGCGTAAAATACATAAACGTTGCAACGTAATTACTCTAACAATAGCTGCACAGCATACACAGAGTAAACTTTTTATCTGACGTTTTATTTCAGATGCAGAGGTCAACAATCCATCACCTGTCCCCTCTCCTCTTTATCATTCATACAACATTCCCTTCATTCCCCAGCGCCACATCACATCTGCATGCCATTTCTTCTTATTGCAGCGGAGACATTAACCTCCGAGGAAAGGTTTATCACGGAGCAGGATAATAAGTGATGAGTCTAACAAAAGTGAGAGCGCGCTGGTGTTTGCCCGCCGCAGCTGTTGAAACGGAGGTCATCAGAGGAGAGTTTGCACATTTGAACCGGAAATGAGTGATAAATCTGCCAGTGGCCAAGTGGAGAGATATGTGTGTTGTCATCCAAGTCCAACCAAATAGTTGTAATAACCTTCAGCCAAAGACATTACCGAGTGAATGTGGAGAAAGAATGAGAAGCGTATGGGACCTCATCCCATCCACCAACAGCTCTCGTTAGAATCAAACTCACACACTGTTTAGAATTTTAATCGTGTATCGATCTGTTTAATCTATGGTCCACGCTTGTCCCTGGACTGTGTGGGAATCCAACACTGCAGACAACAGCCCTAGGGACTTCTCAGCACATGTTTTATGGAACACATATGAGACCACAATCCCTACAATGCATCAGGAATAACATTTACAAACACTACACTCACTGGAGCTTTGGTTAATATTTATTTTTTAGTTTGAGCCAGACCTGGGCCCCACCCTTGCCTGTTTTTTTTCAATGTAATCAATAGGCCATGAGTGAGACCCAGGCATATAGGATTACATTTAGCTCTACATAGTATATGTCATGACGGAATAATGGATGCATTTTTTACTTTAAACGATATTACTGGCCCACACCCCATCCACTATTTCCCACTCTGCTCTAGCAGCCTACCATATACGTTTATGGAGAAGTTGTTTTTTTTTACTGTTTATACAAGTTTGTTTGACCAAGCTTAAATTTTGCTTTTCGCACCAAATCTGCAAGGTTTCATCCCCTTCTTCATAAAGTTTCAGCTGCACCGAATCTCCATTTTGACTGATAACAGTAATAGTAATAGAATAGACCTAAGTATCACATGAGCAGTAAACTGTGACAATACAAATTTACAACACACAGTCTGGAGAAAAACCTTCTATGTAGAACACCTTCTATAAAAACCCATGAGCACTTCCACTCGGCTCTAGAGGTGAAGGATTCTTGAAGATATAAAACATGACCCTTTTGCCACCTTATTACTGTGAGTGTTACAGGGGGGCTCTTCTTCAAGGTAACCTACACCATAACCTGAAGGGCAACAGTTATTAGCTGTGTTCAATTACAACTAGATGGACAATGGATGTACACTTTTATAGAATGGAACACCCTGAATATAGCGTTCAGCAGCCTATAATTAGAGACATACGTTGTGCTACAGTAAATAAGACAACGAAAGATAGGTCTAGGGCATCTATAAAAGAGCATGAAACTATAATTACTGTAGGAACATAGTTTTTTGCAGAAAATATTATTGCATCTACTGCAGATTGCACTAAATGTATATGATTAAAGAAACTGTACATGATTTTTTTTTCTTTTAGTTGAACAAAATGGTTTAAAAATAGTATATTGTAAAAGCAAAAAAAAAAATCCCAAAAAACAAAAAAAACAGGCTTTATGACGCCATCTACTGTTTAGGGATTGTAACAGATGAGAACCTCTATTATTCAGGAACAGAAAACCCTGGCCAGTCACATGCTCGAAAAAGGAGCGCTCCCATTGGTCGACACCAGCTTGTCATAAGATGTTTCAGGAAGTTTATTAGCTGCCAGTGTATTTTCAGCACTGAAATAACTTTTAACACAAAGAAATAGCGCAAAAAAGAAAAACATCAACAGAGAAAAGGGAGGCAACATGAAACGCTGTCTGCCAGTTCATTCAAGTAATGTTTAATAAAGCTTAGCGTTAGCTTAGCTGCACTGAAGTCGCAGCTAAGCTAACGCTAAGCTAATGCTAAACTTCAGTTTGGTGAAATGTAGAAGTATTTTGTGGGGGAAAAATTGGTTTAAAAAGTTTTTTGTTTTTTTTTAAATAAAAGAGAAGCAGGAGAGGTCCCAATGCTGCTTTTGGATGTGGAAAATCAGGTAATAGAACTATAAGTTTGAACAGACTTTTTTTTTGCTTTTGTGCAGGAAATATTATTGCAGATTGTTGTAAATCTGCATTAAATCTAGCCTACATCATTGCCACTATGTTCATATGCAAGAGCTCATCACTCCATCTAGTGGTAAGAAAAAGTCCATGGTCAGTCCTGTATCCTGGCAATATTCTCCATTGATATATACAGCATGACTATTTGATCCAAACACTATTTCAGAGGGAAAATAGTGTCCCTTAGGTGTGCCAAATATTACTGATATTTTGTGACCAGTGTTTTCGTCACACTCCTGCTGTGCGTGTGAATCTGCAGGTGTTTGTGTGTTATGTATGTGTGTGTGTGTGTGTGTGCAGGAGAGAGACGGGGAGCTGCTGTGGGCACGTTGCATCTGCAGCACTTGCGCACTGGCTCCACGCTCCCCTGACTTTCCATGTAGTAAAGACCCTCTCCACGCTCCGATACGATCCGTCTCTTCACAGAGGCTTCTTCACTCAACAGCCTTTCTAACCCCCTCCTCCTGTACATTTGGCAGTGCTGCAGTCCGGTACAACAAGTCCTCCTCCTCCTCGTCCTGCTCCTCCTTCTCTTCCTCCACAGCGGCGATGGCTGGTCCCTGCTGCGGGTAAACGGGATACTGTCCATGGGCCGCGCACGATGTGAAGCCCCGCTACCACAAGCAGGAGGATGGCCAAAGCAGGCTTGTGCGCGGCGCTGCTCTCGCTTTGCGTCCTGGCGCTGTCCGTCAGAGCAGGTGAGTTTTGGGGAGAGCATTAGCGAGCAAACAGGAGTTGGAGTTGATGTGACTGGTGTGTTGCATGCGTTTTATGTAGACAGAGGGGCACCTGGTAGAGATGTGCTCGTGAAAAGGTTTTAACAGCAGCATTTGCACCAAATGTGGGGGAAAACAGCTTGGTGTTACCTAATTAGTACGGAAATAGAGCTGTCAGGTTAGCTTGAGCAGCACAAGATACGTTTGGAGAAAGATCAATAAAAAGTTGATGATCCAAAGTGTAATCAAATGAATGCTAACTTTTTTTTACGTATTGCAATGGTTTATAATAATAATCATCGAAACACAATACCTTTATTTATCCAGCACTTTTAAATAACATGGTTACAAAGTGTTTTACACAATCCCATTAAAATATGAGGAAAAATTAATTATAACTCCCACAAAAGACACTAAAAAAAAACAGGAATAATAAATTAGACAAAAAACTGAATAAAAGAACTGTAAAAAATAAAACAATACAGATAAAACAGATTGAAATGCAGCATAATCACAGGAACTATAAAATATATAGTAAAACATTTGCAATTTATG